>WOVY01005654.1:60000-205750 GCA_013436015.1 Rhipicephalus annulatus
TCGACGTTATGAGCAGGATGCGGAGGGAACGTGACCGTGTTGCAATTTTCGTATTGAGCAACACGTCATGAAATGACGCTACATATTTGTACAAATGTTGCACGCAGAGACATATCTTGAAGAGTTGCAGATGTTTATATAACTAGGTGTTTGCAATTTGGCAACGATACCAACAGGAACATGCGTATTAGCAACACCAAAAGCTGATATGAAGCGCTGATGCTCGACAGGATGCTGGCCCTGGACGCTGCTAGATAAATCAACTCCAGCGTATGGCAACTAACCACAATTGACGTTAACCCGACGTGACGGCTGTATCAAAGGAGTACATATGTAAGGTTCATGACATTGGGTAGGCAGCACTGCAACCACACATAGACCCTATCTTCATTTCACGAAGATATAGCGTCTATTTGAAAAGTATACGTCGCAGACCTGGCGTAGCTCTGTGGTAAAATGCTTCCTTACCACGCAGAATGCTTGGGTTTCATTCCAGCTGGGACCCTGACATTTATTCTTTGCATTCGTAGGATCGACTCTAGCGCTACCGTCGTCGCGTATTTCTTAACGCTCGCGCGTTATAATTTCCCATGCGTGTTCTCGTCGTTTCTAGGTAGATACTAAGTGTCAGTCACTATACCCGCATACCAGCGGCACATACCCGCCCCTGGGTGTGCCCCACTGTCTTGCGCGATGTGTTTGACGACGTACGCGATGGGATGGTGACACTATTCATGTCCTGACCAGCGCGTCATATTCGTCGAACCATCTTACCCTCCCATGCTAACTTTGGTTTACGCGAAGTTAAGGGGGTGACCACGAGAGCACCCAAACGTAAGCGGATAGATAGATAGATAGATAGATAGATAGATAGATAGATAGATAGATAGATAGATAGATAGATAGATAGATAGATAGATAGATAGATAGATAGATAGATAGATAGATAGATAGATAGATAGATAGATACGCTCAAAGTCGCCGAAGTTCGCTAAGAAAGGCTTCGCATTATTTATCACGCAGTAATCATGTGACGTCATGGTGACTTCTCATCAAGTCGCTATTCTTGTTCCTGCTCACTTAGCCTAATCAATGAGGAGGGCCCTCAGAGGTCTCAGCAATAAAGATCGTGAGGATGACAATACAGGTATTCATTTTGAGTCTGAGAGGCAACACATTCCACTAAGCCGACTTCTTGAAGAATTTTAATGCACCTAAATGTTTAGATATGCTTATGATGTAACCTCTGTAGCACCCCCCCCCCCCCTGCCTCGTACGTAGGACGTTACATAATGACGATTACGCCCGGATAAATATGAACGGAAATCGAAACAACTGTGATTTACGCATCGAACTTCACTGCGAACAAAATGTTTTTTGCACCTTTATATAGTGTTCGATTCCCTTATCTAAAGTTCAGTCCGCTTAACCACTTGACGTTCCGCATCAATTTCGCGACACTCTGATAAGCTATGTTCAATGTCACCAAACACAAGACATTGCACACATTTTGGTCACAGGTTAAGCCCCGTCATCGCCACGCCTATAGTGTTCCCGCGTTGTTGTGTTCTTTACGCCCGGCTTAACCCGCTGACTCTTTCAACCTTACCGTCCTTCTGAAACCCACCCGACGAGCGAGCACCCCCCCCCCCCTTTTTTTTTTTCAGAACATATGCCAGAAAGTCTAAAATGACGTGGATGGTTCTACAACTGTGCCTTCAGACGCCCTGGTCTAACAGAGATTCTCTCTCGGTCAACAGTGTGCGCTCGTGTAACCCTGCAGTCCCTCGAGCTAGCCACTCGGAGATTAGTATAGCGATGCGATCAGTATGCGTAAAAGCGTTGAGAAAAATGACGACATATCCGGACTTTCCGAGCCTCTACTCCCGCTTGCCCCCCTCCCTTCGCCCACGGTCCATTACAGCATATAGAAAGATCTCCTTGCTTACAAGCCCACCCCTCCCTCCTTAATACACAAAAAGATGTCCGGGACCGTCCGCTTGCGCTGGAGAAAGAGATAAGTGAACCTAGACAGGAACAAAGGACCCGCTTCGTTCACCTTGGCTGCGCTGTTCTATACAGCGGCGCAGAAAGCCCGGCCACTTCATCTCTCTTTCCAAGCTTTCCGTGCGGGCACATTCATGTTTGACCACCCACACCGCTTCACGGGGCAGACAATGTCCGGTCTCTGGGAACGGCTTACGTATTAGACCGCGCGGTTGGATACCATCTTGTCATTAATTCACCCGTCGCCGTAGTCGCTTAATCCGCTTAACGAGCCATGTTCGAAAAAGAGCTGCTTTCCCGAGCGCCCGCACAATGCATATAGAATGGAAGGCTGCCCAAGGGCTTGTGGAGGAAGCGCCACGGCGCGGTGTCCTCTTCGGAGACAAAGAGTGGTTACTGGGCTCAGAGCACAAAAAGGTGTGTGTGTGTGTGTGTGTGTGTGTGTGTGTGTGTGTGTGTGTGTGTGTGTGTGTGTGTGTGTGTGTGTGTGTGTGTGTGTAGATTAGGGGGGGGGGCATGTGTGCATACCGTTGTATAGATTTACAAAGCCCAGAGGTGTCGTGACCTACAGCTCCGGCGTAAGGTGGGCTCTTGTAGATAATTGGCTCGTAGCGTCCGTCAATGTCCGAGCTGTAACGAACTGTGACAAGCGGATAAGCGTGTCCAATGTGCGTGTGCATGCGTTCATGCGTGCAAATGAGTGTCAGCGTTTGTGAGAGTGCTCACGTGTATGAGTGTGTCTGTTACATAGGGCAGGGCTGCTGCTTTGAATGTGCTTAGCCATTTGACACTATGTACATAATTGTGTACACCAGTTGTTACAGCGAAAGCTGTTATGTGGCTAGGAGAAACGAAGCAAAATCACGCCATGTCCGCGGAGTGAATGATGATCAGTGGGGCAAAGCGTCCTTGCGTCCATCCATGCATCCAGCCATCCGTCCGTGCGTGCATCTGTTCGTCCGTCCGTCCATCCGTCTGTCTGTCTGTCTGTCTGTCTGTCTGTCTGTCTGTCTGTCTGTCTGTCTGTCTGTCTGTCTGTCTGTCTGTCTGTCTGTCTGTCTGTCTGTCTGTCTGTCTGTCTGTCTGTCTGTCTGTCTGTCTGTCTGTCTGTCTGTGTCTGTCTGTCTGTCTGTCTGTCTGTCTGTCTGTCCATTCGTCTGTCCATCTGTCCACCTAGTGAGCACTCCAAGTACGACCATCTCATATCTTTGCCTCATATATTCATTTTTTACAAGTACCGCCATCCAGTGGACATTCTGCGGACTAAACGAGAAATGGCTACAACTACATACTACAAACACGGGACGCACAGCCCACGGCGCAAGGAGCTTCGCCCAGAACCGTCCGGCAGCGGTGTCACGAGCGGTGTCCATTGGCTGTGTTATCAATTACGTCGTTTACAGCGTCGTACCCAAGCACGTGCGCCATTGGCGGCGTTGTGAGTGACGTCGTTCATTCCTCAGCCGCTGTGGCGCCGAGCACCCGCACATCAGTTTCCCCTGGAACGTTTCACGTGAGTATGCCATGGGCAACTCTATATAGAAGTGCGCTGACACTAAAAACGTGAGAGATCTCGCATTCGCCAGGTGGATGGTGCAGTCTGGGCACGAAAACAGTCCCGGGAGGTGAAGTAGCGGTAGCGACGCGTACCAATGATCAGGTAACCTTCCAAGCCGCGCTAAATCACGAAAGGGAATGCGAACGCCGGCGGCAGACGTATCGTGCAAACCATGCCGCCGAGTGCAGTGCGGTCCTGGCCCGAGGGAAGTTATCATTTGGTCCACTTTGCTTGCTTCACATTTACATTACCTTATAGTTTTCATGGCAGTATTGTGTTTTCCTATAATATTCAAGATAAGAAGGTGATTATATACAACATAATTAAGGCTACTTACTATAACACGCAAACATTATCATATGACTTGATATATGTTGCATTAGAATATTGAGTGTTCAGATAACGTTGCGTCGATTTTACACATTCACAAGCAGTAATTTCCGGGTGGCGTCTGAAAGAGTTAGACAACGGGCGGTGCCACTTGGAAGGTAAAGAATAAAACATGGGTAACTGTTTTATGTACACAGCTCATACGTATTTTAAGCACAACGGATCTGCTTCAGCAGTAAGTATTGCTTTCCCTCCTCAGTAACAGATTATTATCGCTTACTGAAAAATGCAATTACAGACTCGTTAGCCTTCCCAGCAAATAGTAAGGCAAGCAGGTTCACTGAAAAGGTAAAAACAGAAGGAAACTGCGAGAAAACAAGGCTCTTTTTTTTCAAGCGAGTCTAACCAATCTTTTAACTACTGTCGCAGCTGTTCAGTGTAGGTGTACACGCAAGTTCGCAAGCTCGCGGCTGCCTGAGTCCCTATTTCCATGCTGTATTTGTTTATGGAGACAGAATATTCAGCTTTCTCAATTTCGTGTCTTTCTTTGTTTCAGTGTGAACATCAGAAGCGTCAATACAAGCACAATTAAATGTTAAATCAAACAATTATTGATCCAATTCAGTGACTTAAGATGAAAAGGTGCTGCAAAACATTTCACACAAACACACACAATATGGCTACGAGAGCACAAACTGTACACAGGCATGTACCCAACTAGTATATTATGTATTTCGTTGATTGATTTGTGGGGTTTAACGTCCCAAAACCACGATATGATTATGAGAGACGCCGTAGTGGAGGGCTCCGGAAATTTTGACCACCTGGGGTTCTTTAACGTGCACCCAAATCTGAGCACACGGGCCTACAACATTTCCGCCTCCATCGGAAATGCAGCCGCCGTAGCCGGGATTCGAACCCGCGCCCTGCGGGTCAGCAGCCGAGTACCTTAGCCACTAGACTACCGCGGCGGGGCTTATGTATTTCGTTATTATACACCATGTGCGAACTTGTTTGCACAGTGTCTTGTAAATGAACGCTCTCCTTCTTCCTCACTCTTCCGGCTGTTGTAGCTGTCAGAACTGTTGAAGTAATTATTTCGACCTCAGAATGTACATTCATCGGGGGGGGGGGGGGGGGACGTGCTTTTTTAAATGTTTTGCTGCTCCAGCAGGACCTAAGCTTGTCAGTCTAGCCCTGATTCCTCTCGTTATGCATGTTTTGAAATCGCAAATTCTGAACCTCAGTCGAGCGAATTCTTCTATTTTTGTTAGCACCTTCCTCCAATCTACCTGACAACATATAAGTTGCAAATGAAAGCTACTATGAAATACACAGCACGTATTCCCACACATGAAGCGCAAACGAATGTTTCTTGCGAATACTGTTTTGGTTTGCTGTCCTCTTTCAACCATGTCAATCCATATGGACTCAACGAACGATTGGGCCAGAAAATACATATGATATATTATTGTTGTCATTAACTGGACTTCATTAGTTATTCCGATAATTGGAGCGAATTAAAGTACAGCGAAATTACGTCAAGGGGAATTTATTGAGGCAGAGCATATTTGGAAAGTTGGCGCAGAAAAAAGTGTGTAAGTGCACATTGTGTGTTTTCAAGGTGCCATTTTTCTTGAACAGTGGTGACTTGCATGGATAAGATTGGCGCAGTGATGTAGTAGCTTCTGCGCATGTTGTGTATGAACTTAGGAGGAGGTGTATTATTCAAATAAGCGTTAGTTGTTCGTACCCACCTTTTCGTCGCTGCCTCTGCATCTGTACAGCCTTGACTAGTTTTTTTTTCTTTTCAACGTATTCCTTGTTTTCTTCGAGTTGAAAAAATCACCCTTTTTGTCAGTGAGATCTGTATCCTCCGAAACATTCGTCTAAAAGTGTTCCACACGTCACCAGGAGTGGTGCGGTCTCACACTACAAGAGATTACACGCGTAGAAAATGGCCAACGGAGTGGATGGCGAATCACCTTCCATCGTACCTCCAGCAATAGTGCATTCAGACGCGTGAGTCGAAGTGTGTGGGTTTAATAACTTCCATTTACGCAATAATTACTACAATACAGCTAATGATGACAATTAGGGGTCCTTATGATTTCCTTTGCCAAACTGGGCGTTGTCTTTATTTGGGTTTAAGGAAAGCGATGAGCTCCTCACGAAAACTTACTCCACTCGTCTTTTTTTCCTCAACTGATGATAAATAAACAAACAGTCTTGAGAAACTGAGGCCACAATATGTCGCATTTCCGGAACGTTCACACCGATTCCCCCCATTGGATCATCTCAGCTGTTTTAAGACTTGATTTTCCCCCAGAGATCACAATACAGCGCCGTTTGAATACTTCACACTCAAAGAAAAAAAAAAACGCTGCTATGCAAAGAAGCTCATTCCGCAGTCACCTCAAGCACAAAAGCACTCCTTTCTCTAAAGCAAAAAAAGAAGCAACAAATAAACACAGATAAAAGAAAAACATGCTCGAGTGTTGCTTGCAACGACCTACCACATAATAAATCAACCCACTTTTTGTTGTGTTGAGCTGTGTTTCCATAGCTCGACTCCTATCAGGAGAAAATGACCGCGTCTAATGAAGAAGGACTTGACCCCGCAACACTAAATCTTCGTTGGTAATAAACTTGTTACACATGCACACAAAAAAAGGGTGTTGTTGTATGATCGCTTCAAGGGTTCCATCTTCCTCGAGCATCGCGAAATGTTTATGACCCTCTGCGCTTCCTGATAGTCCTCCAGGGGGAGCAGCGATCGGCGTGAACCATTCAGGGGTGCCACAAGAAAGGACATTTTCACGACGACATGATGGCATTTGGTAACTTAATTTTTAGAAGTGAAATAAAGACACACTATGTCGGTAGATGGCGTCAAAAACAGCTTAAAGCCGAAGCTGACCTTAGAATTTTATGCCTTTCAGTTGCTTTCGCACGGTGACGTTACCGTGCCCAGGTGTGTTCACTTAGTTAACATTGGGTTTCAACGCACTGACGAAGCGGATCTCGGAGGCTATGTGGAAGAAACAGTACGCTTGAGATTTTTTTTTACGCCAGGTGCCTCAATGATCTCAGCTGCTAACAGGTGAATTTCCCGCTTTTTTATGTGTTCATTCATATAATTTCATTACCTAAACTAACAGATAAATGGCCCATGCCTGGAAATTCAAAGAAACTCCTCACTTGAACCATAACCATCGATTTCACGCCATGTTGATTAATACCACGGCTATTGATATGTGATTAAGATTTCACAAGTTATGTTCATGCAACCGTCCACCATTCTAACGCAACCAGGCTAAGTAGGACCTTGCTAATTATATAGCTTGGCCACAACCTCCGCTGTTAGTCCAGGCTTGAAGAACTAGTGCAATCTGTCTGCACGATTCTTTTGTGATAAACTATTCATCTTCCTGTAAGCCATGGAAACTTTGAGGGGGACGCCGTCAATGACGTTCTGGCACAACCTACTCGACATTTATTTACACGGAAATACTTTCTCCATGCATGCACGCGTGAGGCTGCATGAAATGTGATTCCTTAGATATGTGAACTCCGTGATTGGCGTTGGCCTTCCGTGATCGGCAATAACCAAATACATCAATTTTAGCATTTAAGGAAAAAATATAGCTGTAATGTAGCTCCAACAACTAAAATCCTCCTATGTTCTAGCAATAGTTTTACAGTACGCCTTCGGTTTTGAATAAGGAAAAAAAATGCAACGCATTTGTCGTGGTAGCCTACCAATATCATTTCGACGGTTATTTAGAAAATTAATTGTTTCTTATTAGATTCATGACACTTTTCGCCCCTGTGACAATATTTATGGTATACGGTATTCGTATTTTATCAGTGAAGCTGAAATAACTCATGCGTAACTCATCCAAATGTACAGCAGAACAGACTGCATGTACGTAGGCTGATTATATAAAACTACTGCGTCAATAGCTGTGTTCCTAATACGCATGTTTTACTACAAGTTACACTCGAAGCATGTACTATTTACAGTGTAAAACATTCGTGGAACAATCTCGTGAGGAATTCACGATTAGGAGGTGGAAGACAAGATTCGTTTGCCTAACGTAACAGACGACCACAATTTGAATCCTACTGTATACCAGACGGCATAAGCGGGTATCCAAAGTGTTCGCATTGCCGCAAGTTTGCACGGTTATAGTCTGCGCTTATTTTACCGGTATTTGGTGCCGTCGTTATGATTGCCAAACCCACCGCACATTCTGTCCGCGCGATCATCATCATGAACAGTTATCAAAGAAATAAAGCGGGACATGTCAGCAGATCATCACGAAACGACGGACGATCTTCACACATGCGTGCACCTATAGACATCGCGCTGTAGCGTCGCATTGTTCTTGGCCGTTCCTTTTTTTTTAGCATCTAGACAAAGCCATAGCCGCAGCCCCAGCTGACCTCGCGGTCGTAAAGACAGAAATGAAGCAAAGCAAGCAGACGTATAAGAGTTTACGGAAGAAAATACAAGGCAAAAGAAAAAAAAACAGGAAGCAGACGAAGAGAGGAAAGAAAATAGCAGACGACGGAAGGGGTGTTACGATCTCGGGAGCGCACGCGCCGGTCTTGACACGCCGTTGGGGGACACTTTTTCAAGCGGCTAATGGAATGGTCGACGTTTTTACAGCGCCATCCAGCGACAGACACGCTCGACATAGTCCGAAAGGGATGAAGGGAGGGCGCGAGTACTCCCAAAAGAGGCTGGAAACATGTCTTCGAAAGGCGAGGAAGAGTTTGTGAAGGGAGAAAATGGGAGGGTGTTGGATAGCGTAACAAGACGGTCGTTGTGTCCGTGGCGCCCGTACTACAGATGTACGGGATGGCCCTCCTCTTGTCTCGTCTTGCCTCGTTCGTCGGCTATACTAGCCATCGTTGAAGTCGCTTTTTTTTTCTCGCTTTTTGTTTAATAATATTCTGAGCGTCCTGTCGACAAGGATGCTCTGAGAATGGCTGTGAAGCATCTCTTGTCGTCAACGTTGTTCTGTTAGGTATTTTGATTCGCGGACCACGTACAGTTTTCGTTGGATATTTTACTTGCACTACTTATAAGGTCTCTTACTTTTTTGCTGCACTGCTGGAGCCTGCCGTGAAGTCTATTCTTGACTTTCTGTTCGCTCTTTTAAACTTGGAACTGGTAGGCTGATGATTTGCATGGAAGTAGTTTGGAGTCTGGTTATGGAAAGAACATCTGTGAATGCGAGTAAAAATTTTCCGCGTCTTTGCTCGTTATTGCACAGACCTAAACATATATTTTTTGAACGTTGTTGAGCGTCTGCGGGCATCCTAACGCAGTCTTACATAGCCTTGCACATTCTTCCACCTCCTTACATAGCCTTGTACAGTCGTACGCAGTCATGTGCAGTCTTGCACAGTTTTGCACCGTCTATAGCATATCCTTCCTGTGTCTTGTACAGCCTTTCACATCCCTTCACAGTGTTGCACACCCTTGCGAAGTCTTTCCCAGTTTTGCACAATCTTGCATAGCCTTCCACGGTTATGCAACTCAGAGATCCTTCCACAGTCTTGCACATGCATCCACAACTATGCATATCTTTGAAAAGCGTTGTACAGACTTGAACATACTTGCATGGAAACTGTTGCTTAGCTCGCCGAAATTCTATACCCTTGCACAGCTTTGCGGTGTCTTGGGCATGCCTTCCATACCTACTTGATAGAGTTCTATTTTGTAAATATTACGCAATGTATGAGGCAAACTCACCGTAGGTGCTACGCTCAGGCACATGTTTGTGCCGGTCATTCAAAATCACAATCATAACTGACACCTTTGATTGCAGAAAACGTCGTAAAATTAGCAGACAAATTGAAGGAGATAAATCAGTGAGCAGTTCATATGGGTATCGAACACAGACAGCGTGGGGACAGTTCCCATAGACATTTTATATAGGAGGCTCACCTAGTGGATGTTCCCTATGGCAAGTCTCACTATTTTTCTTTGCACTCCCAAAATATGCATGCATCAGCCTTTTCGAAAAATGATAGAACAAGACTAAAAGCAAGCAGCGATGGTGTATAGGTTCCGTAAAGAAAAAAATGCTGACAACCTACTATACTAGCGTTTGCACAGGAGACCGAGGTCCAAGATACAAAAGAAAATAAAAGTGAGAAGTGCACACAAAAATAATATATTTGAAGACCGAAGTGTCAGCACCTGGAAAAGAACTACGAAGTAGTTGCACGATCGATGTGCAAAGAGGGTGTCATATATATATATATATATATATATATATATATATATATATATATATATATATATATATATATATATATATATATATATATATATATATATATATGTGCACTGCTTCTCGCCATCGCACTCATATACACTCTTAAATCTACTTCCAATGTTGTTGTCTTTCACGCTTCCATTTTTCACGCGCACTTTTTATCTTTCTTGACTTCATCGCATTGCCATATCCGAACCTTTGAAAATAGAGTGAGAAAGATCCGTTGTCCCTTTCTGCCCACTACAGATACCCTGCCCCACAGCTGCCTATCTCTTTTCCGCAATCCCTCAACCTCAGCTAAACCTTCTCGCCTACTGTGGAACTCATGTGCTCTTACAGAGGAAGGAGTAACAAGCTGCCATGATGCATACATACAACTTCACAAAAAAAGTAAAAAAGGCAAGAATTAGGTTGGTAGGGAAGGATTGGGTGCAATTGGGGAAGGAAAGGGTAGGAAGGGATGATGGAGAGACATGCGGGTATACAAAGAGAGGACGTCGTGGCTTGGAAATGAACGTGGGGTATCCATCACACTACACAAAAATAAACAAAATAGGATGCGCTGGCCGGATACACACTCTTATGCATGCACACTTACAGCGATGGGGGTAAAAACAGCTCTCGTCACCAATACTTACAACCTAGAACAGAAAAAAAATAAAGGAAGTCTTCAATTGGTATGAAAGGATAATGGTGCAAAGTTGAGAGAGGAGGAAGGTGCGAATGCATGATGGGGAGACAGACAGGTGCACCGAGAGTGGAGGAAGAGATCGGAAACAAAAGTAGTGCGTTACATTGCATAAAAATTGGGAGACGAAGACGCACCGGCCGGATACACGTTCTCACCTGTGTTACTATAAGGAAAAAAAAAGTCCCAGACACCTTGCTTCTACGGAAGGAACGCGAACAAAGATGCAGTGAGGAGTATCTCTTTTTCAGTGCCTCCTTTTTTTCTCTTCTTTACCCCCTCAGCAATCCTTTTCCCGTTGCGATCGTCATTTTGCTATAGTTTCGTTTTCTTTTTCAGACACTCTCGCCAATTTATGGAGCTTTTTTTTGCTTTTTCCCGGATTTATCATTCTCTCCGTTTCCATCACACTCTTTTGTTCTGTTTGCTATCCGCTCGACTTGCTTCGGGGAGGGCTGCAAATGCGATTCGGCAGTCAGCTCCGACGTCTCAATACCCGCAAAGGTACTTCGCACGCGGAAACAGCGTAGAGGGAAGAAGATCCCTGGACGGGGCATTGAAGCGAGCGAGTACGGCGTAAACAAATAATAGGGTGGCAGGAAGTGCAGTGTGCAGGAGAACGGTGGGCTGTATATCGAAGAATTAGAATCTCGCAGCAGCTCCAAGTAGGAGAGAGAAAGAGAGGAGAAAAGAGAAGGGGGGAAAGATAGGGAGCTCATGGAGAGTGCATTTCCGGTTACGTATACCCTGTACACAGTTTGGGAAGAAAGAAGGTCGAAAATTGTCCATAGAGAAACGGAAAGGTATAAATGCGGAAGTCAACTAGAATTGAAGCAGCGTGTTTGCTACGCCCTATTCGGGGAAGGGAAAAGAGGGAAGAACAATGAAAAAGTAGTGGACAGAAGAGCAGGCACGTAAGAGCAACCAAAAAAAAAAGAACCAAAGTTGATGAGCGGAAGTAAGTACTTTATTCTGTTGAATAGGCCACAGCGGCACAAGAAGTTCAGTGTAAGGCTTTAACAGATATCGGATGCGACGAGAGTTTCATGCCAGCATTCTGACACTCTCTGTTCTCCCGACGTCCTGTTGTCAAAATGTGCGAACATGGCCACTAGCGGCAGCTTTTGGGCGCTATGGAGCGAGTACAGCGAAAAAAGAAGGCGCTCTATAGTGTCTCCGCCGCCGCAGTGATTGCCAGCGACACCGATTTCCATGCCTATTCAGAAGGCAAAAGATTCGATGAAAGCGACCCAAAGCCACAGTCGACAAATCACCGTTGTCTCGAACAGTGAGAGTGCTGGCTGGTGGTGGTCGAAGTAGATAAAACGAAACTGGTCGAATCAGCCATGTTGTCGGATAAACTCAATAAAGAGTCTACGACGGTGCTCCAAATTCATTACGATGTCAGCGACCAACTAGAGGAAAAAGAAGCAAGAGAGAGAAACAAGGAAAGGCGGAGAAGTTAAGAGAGCTGAGTCCAGTTGGCAACACAGCATTAGCAGCAATTACATTCAAGGCTTATTATTTGTAATATTAATAGTAAAGTTATCTGGCGTTTTACATCCCAGAACCACGATGTGATCAAGAGAAACGCCGTTATGGAGGTTTCCCGAACTTTTGACCATCTGGTGTTCTTTAACATGCACTGACAACGTACGGTATGAGGGCTTCTACCAGTTTTGCCTCCATTGAAATCTCACCGCCATTGTCGGGATCGCACCCAGGACCTTCGAATACACTGAAGGCTTAGGGGAAGAAGGAAGCAGAGGGGGGATGTCATACACTTTGGAGGTTAGGCATGAACAGGGTTTTTTTTTCATTAGGAGAAATGAAAACAGTTCGGAGCTTCCATGAGACGACACAACTGGCTTCCAGTCAAGTTATCTGGTCTGTTTGTCGCCCTAATTGATGATTGATATGTGGGGTTTAACATCCCAAAACCACCATATGATTATGAGAGACGCCGTAGAGGAGGGCTCCGGAAATTTTGACCACCTGGGGTTCTTTAACGTGCACCCAAATCTGAGCACACGGGCCTACAACATTTCCGCCTCCATCGGAAACGCAGCCGCCGCAGCCGGGTTTCGAGCCCGCGACCTACGGGTCAGCAGCCGAGTACCTTAGTCACTATACCACCACGGTGGGGCTGTTTGTTGCCCTATTAAAAGGTTCTGAACGTTCTGGGATTCCCAAAAGTGGGAGCTCAGCTGCTCGTTCATCTCTTGTGTTTCCCTCGAGAATACCGGACCTATTCAACTTCCATGTGGCAGCTGACTTACAGTCACCATCTTTACTGCTTGATCTCTTTTCTATGAAACAACGCCACACGTTCCTAACTTCTCGAAAGCAAATATGAGGAGTTCAGCGATCAGCTTGTACACCTTGTATCCCGAAGAAAACGCCATGGTGATCCACGTCCGGCGCAATTTGCCCCCTGTTTTTTTTTTTTTTCGCGACGCTGTGAAATGTTATGCATCTAAGTACGCGGTGGCGTACTGAATGAATTTCCGGGAGTAGTAGCGGGATACTCGGACAGTGGCATAGAACTGAGGGCAAAAAAGAACATAAAGAAAAATTACTCGCAGTTGCACAAAAATGGGGATGAAAGGGGAGTGACTCCAGGAAGAGGAAATAAGTAAGGTAAAAAAGAGAGACAAATAGGTAAAAAGTAACCTGACAATTTATTTACTTGCGAATTTTTCAAAGGCTGATCTACGGGGAGCCGGCACCAAGCGCTGACGTTGCTCCCCATCCCCGGACATTCGTCACCCGCGTCCGCTTCCCTTTCAACCCTGGATGAGAAAGAATCACTCCCTATATTCTGTCTCGCTCCCTATTATTGTGCTTTTTTCCTGGTAAGAAAATGCTCTCGATACACGCGCAGGGGGGGGGGGGGTAGTAGCATGCAGATTGGCTCTCCCAAGAGCCATCTAAGCGGGAGCACTTCGTGCTTTCAAGGGTCTCATGGTCACTCCTTCAATGTCGGCTTCTCTGCACGGCAGTTTCGGGTGAAGCGTAGCGATATTGATGGGAAGACGCCTTGCTAAGTAGTGAATGGCTCAGCTGGGCGCAGTGGTAAAGCTGTTTTGAAAGTGTTGTCAGTAACAGGGTATAGGTAGTTTTGAGACTTTTGAGTTGAATCAGATGAGGAAGTGTTTTGTTGGAAAGGTTGGATATGAGCCATTGTCAGATACACCGACAACAATGAAGACGTCATGAAGAAGAGCGCTGCAAGACGGGAGCGCTGTTAGCGGGTTCAGTAACGTCAACGCGACCTAACGCTTTTCATCATCATCATCATCACCAGCCTGACTACGTCCACTGCAGGACAAAGGCCTATTCCATGTTCCACCAGTTAACTCGGTCCTAACGGTTTTAACCTGACTATAAATGTCAGTAACTCAAACAGCATACAGCCCATCAACACTTTGACTTTATTCGCACGAAATACTTAGTAAACAGGACAACGTACGCCTGATGCGTGTGAGAGCTCAAAGAGAAGGCTTCGAGGAGCTATGTAAAACAGTGTGTAGCTTTCTAGAGGAATGAGAGCACGACACTAAGTGTGGTCTTGCGCGGAATCAAAAAGATTCTGATTACCCACTACAGCTGATATAATAGATGTTCTCAGGTCCCCTGAACATTTGTATCTTTTCTCGTTATCCTCCGCCGAGGTTCATAAACGTTAAAATTTGACAGTGAAGCAATGATGCGATGGCATGATTACGGCGTTATGGTAATAAGTTCTGCTGTATTCCCAGGAGTGCTTGAAGGTACGAGTCGTTGTGATGACGGCCCGTAACCTTGAGGTATTGAAGATTTTTTACATGAATTCTTACAACTGATCATCCTAATATTGACACAAATGAGGGCGCGTAATGTATTTGAGTAGTGATGATGAGTTCTTGATTGTCGCTGCAGCCAGTTGTCCTTAGAGCGATCAAGCAGTTCATGATACAGGGAACGTTCCTTTTGCCACCCTTTTGAGTGAACACGTTGAATCTTTGGAAGATGTTTGTTGCAATATCTGCGTGTGAGCCGATGATAGGCACGAATGAAAATTTTGCCATTCATACAGTACTCTGAACAGTAATGCGTCAATAAGGAATTACTGAGGCAATACCTAGAGCGAAAAAAAATTGAACAGTTGAGCATAGACATCCTGTGTGTTGCCCTCCTTGATGGAAACAACTAAATTGTTCTCAGAGCATTCGCGTTTACAGGTAGGGCTTTTCGTGAACCGAGAAAATATTTTGGCGAGTTTCATACCATTGACGAGGTACATTACAATAATCCGGGGCACCACTCCTGCAAAAGCAGCGTGAAAAACGACAAGCTGGCTTTGCCCTTCGTAGCAATGCACAAAGTGAAGCACTCTTTACAGTTCCTTAAAAGCTCCTATTTCTTCCGGCCAGTGGTTTTAAAGTGGAGGTCCGGAGAGCTCAGGGGAACTACGAAGCATTTCTATGGTTCTGTGACTCATTTTTGACAAAAAAAATAAAAATAGACAACAGGGTTTTTAGCCTTAGAATATGTCCCGTAACAACTCATCTAAATTTTTGTAAGCTTGACCGCATAGCCCTGCTGCGTTTCAGCGAACTGACTTATGTTTCTCCTTCTTGATGATATAGCTGTAAAGCTTTTGTTGTATTTTCTATGACATGCGCACACGAGCATGCTGTTCCATGGCTTACATATTTGAAGAGCAAATATAGGTAGCTTGAAGTAGCCAACGATAAAAAAAACGTGTCGAATATAAAAGTTCGCAAGTGTCACAGTGCGATCGAAGTCGAGACGTCACGTCGGAATAATAGCTCAGGTAGCGCCATGCGTAACTGAAACCAATTCTTACTAATAGCTGTTGCTGTTGCTTGTAACACTGTGAAAACTTCAGGGTGAAGAATGCCAACCACGAGGGCACTGAAAATGATATGACGTACCACTAGCATTATTAAAGCGCTTGCTGACTGGTCTTCGTGGAGTAGAGTACTTATCTTACTCAAGGCGGCATCAATCCTGGAACTGTGAGTTCACTTGTGTAAATGTAGGCTCCAGCAACGTTTCCTTTTCATAGTTTCGTACATTGATACTTTGTTCGTATAGTACAAGGATTGTAATTAACGTGTTACTAAAACTAATTGACTGATCACTTACTGCATTGTAGGTGACTCAGCAAAGCGTAATTACATAATTTACCTTGTTCCTCTCGGTGAACTTGTGAAATCCAGTGTTTGTATTGGCCCGTGTGGAGCTGCTTTTATTTCGCTTATTTCCACTCTCATTCTTTGACGGGAGTTCTTATATTGTCCCTGGCGCACTTCCCTATTCTTTGCTATCAGCCGGTAAAGTTCGCTTAGAAAAACGAGAATTATATTTCCAATCTCTAAACACGAACTTTGTTATATTCGTTCTTTCAGAGACAGCAGTGCCGCGACATCCAATCCTCAAAGTAGTATTTTTTTTTCTATGACACTCCGTGATGAAGAAAAAGCAAGGAAAAAGCAACAAGAAAGACTGAAGCGGACACATAATATAACGGTGTCAATTAAGAAAGAAACGTCACTTCATTACTTCCCACGCGAAATGTTTTCTTCCTCACAACGGCTGAATAGAAAATCCCTACGAAGAAAGACTTCGAGGTAGGAACAGAATACGTTAAACTGTCAGAGAACCAAGAAAAAAACTGAAGCCCCGAAAGACGTCAATGCCTTATTCGCTCTCTTCGCGGATAATTTCGCCACGAGTCTGGCACTTTGGTCGGATATTCACCTTGAGCAGCTTTCTTTCGAGAAGAAAAAAAAAAGCCGTGACCGTGGTTATGTTTTCTGCAGGATCGCAATGATCGCCTCTGATCTTGGAGCCACAAGCTTCGCGTCTTAGCGCTCTATACACCCGATAAGCGTCGAAGGAAACGTTGAAGAAAACTCCCCATAGGGTAGGCACAAAAGGTGACACGAAGGTGGTGCCTTGTCAACCCCCCAACTTATCCGGCCCGACGCGACGCTGAATATTGCTACGGGGAGTCTTCCTTTATTCTGTCCAGAGAGATAGCGTGAGCAGAACGGAAAATGATTTAAGAATATTAAAAACAAAAACAAATCGTCGTGAAGAAGAGCGCTGATATACGTCACAAACGATGCCGTGTCGGCCACGCAGCTTCCTGTAGAGGCATTCGACGGGACATTCTGTCCCTTTTTTCCTTGCCTTGGTGTATCGGGAACTCTTCCCTTATTTACCCTCACACTACCGTCTAAAATGGGGAAAAAGGGAAGGTCCATAGAAAAGCCACCACCTTCTACAGCCTACATGCCTCCGCAGCGAATGACACGAGAGTGTATATACCAGTCGCTGCCTGCTGCTGCTTTTTCCCTTTTCTTCCCGATCCCCTGGACGCCAGGGCGGACTACTCTTCCATCATCTCTGATGCCACGAGTTCCTAAAAAAACGAAGTAAGTGAAAGGTGCGCGCAAGGAAACTCCACACAAAGTCCAGTGTCCTGGCGTGACAGATAAGGAAGCGACGAAAAATGGCGACGACGGGGAAGTGTAGAGGGTAGGGAAAAAAGGGGAAATAGAAGCAAAAAAGTCGGGAACAACGAAGGGGATGCGAGGAGTCGGGCCAGGCAGGAGCACAAAGGAAGTGGCCGTGCCGCCGCCTCGTTTGTCCTCAAGGGGTTCTTCTTCTTCTCCAGATTGCTTCTTCTGGGAGGCATTTTTTCGCATACTCATCCCTGAGTATAGAGATACATAAGGGAAAAAAGTGAGAAGCTGACTTCCCCTTCTCGTATTCATATTTTTTTATATTTTGACGTCCGTCGACCCCCTTCCGTACGAGCGCGAGGACGACAATGCCGAGCAAGCCATTATTGATTTCTCCGGGCTTTTTCTTCATGAACCCCTGGCTTACTTATACACCTATGTAGAAGCATCTCCACCTCTTATATCACTGTTTCGGGGTGGTGTGCATATTTGGCGATAGCCGTCACTGCTAATTTGCTTTTGTTACCTCCATTTTTATTTACAGTATTGATATGTCGGTCTCTTCTTGCACATTCCACTGCTTCGAGTTCTTTTTACTCTCTTTGTAAGACCAGACAGCCAGGCCAGACAAAAGGCGGTCCCCGATGAAAAACTAAAATAAAATGCCGAGAAATCTCCCCTGCGTCGTGTTGTCGTCGGGTGCACGTGCCCGACAGCGTGCCGACCCTTTGACGAAGAGAAAAGCAAACAAAAAGAGAACAAAGCCCGGAGAAAAAAAACACTTCCCCTCTCCTCCATCAAATTCGTAGAGAAGAGCCTTTCCAGTGCACGGTCTTTGCAGGAACACATCTCTAGCCAGTGTCTGTCTCCTTCTTTTCTTCTCTCTCCCGATATCCATCCTTGTGTCACACCACAGCTTTACAGAAAGCCCCGGCACCTATTTGTTTGGAGGTGCGAGAACGAGGCAGCGAGGGAAGGTAGGGATGGGCAAGAGAAAACGCGGAAGAGAGAGGAGTTGGAGATTTTTAGGGATTGCTCGTCCTTCAAATTTCCCCTCAAGTTTTAGGCTTTTCCCTCACTTTTTCTTTTTACCGTATTCGTTGTCGTCATTTTCTTTGCTCCTTCTACTCTCTCCCTTGGCGGGCAATCCTTTCCCCAAAGCACTTCCTCCCTACCAACCCCCACCACTTCCCTAAAGAAAGCCTCCCCACGCGCCCGCACGCTTCGCGTTTTTTGCATCTCCTAAAACGCGTGCCCACTCCGCTGAACTCCTTTTGTCTATCAACACATTCTCGATGTTCATTTTTGTTAAAATGCGGAAGCAGTCAAAAACAAAATCATACGAAACGGGGGCATTGTTGAGATTGAGGGATATAGGGAAAAGGCTCTATGAGGGAAGCGCGACTAAGTAAGGAAGAAGTACGCCGAAAGGGAGAGAACAGAGGCTAGACAGACAGAGTGTGAGAGAGAGAGAATAAGAGTGCATAAAAGGGAAAGATTGTACTCCTGTCCATGAGGGAGCCTTTTTTTACATTTAATATGCTCATTTTTATCCTTTAATCAGTTTCTGTTCTGTTTCGGAGATGTCGTTTGACGATGACGCTTCGTTTTGTGTACGTCTTCGTCCTGATAGGCTCGCGCCCTTTTTCCCGTTTCGTGTCCCTTTTTTTAGTTTTCCCAATTTTGTCTCGAAAACCGACGCGTGCTCAAGAAGGGGGTACAAAACGAACGACGCGTGCACGGGTTCGCGGAGGACTCCATCTTGATGGCTGGCAGCACGGTGATGAGATGAGTTAGCGTCGACTGGTCTATAGACCATGCGGGAAAGAGAGAAAGAAAAAGGTTAGCAGCCTGCTTGAGACCCGGTGTATGGACAAAATACAATTTTAGAAATGCACGAAAGAGAGAATCCTGGGGAGCCATAGTAATAAGAGAAGGGGAAGCGGCAAACATAAAATGGACTGAGCGACGCCATACTGAGACGACTTCCAGTTTTGTCTTTGCTTCCCCGTTTATTACTCTGTTTTTCCAATGACTACTTCTTGCATAACTTTCTTGCTTTTTTATATATGTGTGTCTCTTCGGAAGAACTGGGATCGATAAGATGAGGCGCTTTGAGTGCGTTTACTTGTATTTGTTCGTCGTTTCCGTCTTTACTAGTTTACCTCATGAATTATTTATTTTGGCGGCAGGAGAAAACAATCGAGCCATTGTATAAAACAATCGAGAGGTTGTTCTGATGAAAATTGACGTCCAGATTTAGATGGCTAGTTTTTTTTAATTAAAACAAAATGTGTGGCCTTAACTGCCTTAATCTCGTACAAATGTAGAGTGGAGTTGAGGGTCCAGCTTCATCCAGTGAGTGTTGCGGAGGTTGGCAACGTCATCTCTAACATCATATCACCTACGCTAGACGCGCTGCCTTCTGCCGTGCCCGACTCCACCCTTCCACCCTCCGGCTGCTCTTCCTCTCTGCTTGACCGCCTGTCCCCAACTTCCAGCTTGCCTCCCTTTCTCCACTCACCTTCGCTATACTATGCTGTACGCTCCCGTCTCCTTCATTTCCTCCTCCCCCTATTGCCATGCCTCCTGCCTCACTTCTCTTTTCTACCGCTTGCTAGACTATGGTCGTGGTTATGCTTTACACTCTCCCATCCCCCTTATTCTCTTTCCCACCCCCCTGCTACTGAATAGATAAGTTGTTCGGACCTGCTTGAGGCACATATCCTCAGCCCATTCCCCCCCCTCCCTTAAAGAGCCAACATATATATAACTAAACAGAACGACTAAGCTTCTCCCCTACTAGCATCAACGAAAGAACTCATTTGTCGTTAGGTTTCTACCAGTAGAAAGAGAAAAAATTCTCGCCGCCCTAGTGAACATGCCTTATTCCTGCAACACAAAGTAATGATGACGAAGAGAATGATGAAAATGATGATTATTATATCGCTATCCACCTAGGATAGCCAGCGACGTGGCAAGCACGGCCCGTTTCTAATTACCAGCCTTTAGGGATAATCTGGTCTGTGATTTTGTATCTGATCTTGAATTTTCTGTCTGTGACATTAACCATCTACGATTCTGTATTAACAAATAATAATTTTCACGAGTACTTACCGATGTAATCTCTGACAAGATAGGCCACAATTTCAAATAAATAATAAATAAATAAATAAATAAATAAATAAAAGGGAGTCAACGGCGTTTTTAATAATCAATTTGGTGCAATTAAGTGCATCGCTTAAGATTATGTTACGTAGACCGGACCTTAATATATGAAATAAAACACCTGAGATAGCACTGTGACCACACTATGACGTATTGCAATCTCTACACACTCCGTTCAAGCGATATATTGTAGGTGAGCCAGAAAGCTTGCGCGAAATCCGAAATTAGCAGATTTAAAAAGCCCAGTGATCAAACTGTATACCATGCACTCCGCTCGTTCAACTGATCAGCTGAACGCCGGCTAATTTTCACACCCCCCCCCCCTCGTTCAGCCCGATAAATGGCTGCCCTCTCACATTCCCGTCGCTATTGTGTTTTTTTTCTGTTATTGTTTCTACCATTTCGTGGTTATTGTCTTCCTTTTTTGTATATGGGGCAAATGGCATTTAGTGTCTTCCAGCTGTTTCGCGAGTGCCGGCGATGAGGAAAAACGAAAGAAATATGGATATCAGGCAAAAAAATGAAGCGAAAGAATGTACAAAAAGTCGGCCGCAACGAACGGAACAGAGCGGTCGTGGCGACGCGATGCGTAAGGCGTACAAATGAATTATTCAGGGCAATCAGGGCTTCTCTTTCTGAAAGCATGGTTTCCCTTTACGCTTGGCTTTCTCTGTTCCACGAAACTCTGTGCCCCTTCGCCTCCGCCGCTTCCTTTTTTACCCCCCCCGCCCTTCCCCCGGACGTTGTCGGAGAGAAAGTAGCGGTTTGCCGTGGCTCCTATTTATTATTCATTTGTATCTTTTCAAGGAGCCCAAGAAAAGTGGTGGAAGAAGGGTAGCGTTCTCGAGCCATATAAAAGTCAGGCCAAGCCGAAGTCAACGAGAGGCGAGAAACCTCATCGTTCTAACGTCATTATATGCTCTGACACATCCGCTGATCTTGCGGCTAGTAAGAGAGGCGAGGGCGGTGGAAAATAATAAGCACGGACGGAAAGTTAAACACGTCCAAAACGTTTATCGCCTACGTCGCTCTTTTTTTTTTCGTTCACACTTAGGCTTTGCCTTTTGCTTTAACGATGCGCGCTTGTGCTTCTACCACGTACACTGTCACCGTGAATATAAAGAAAACAATAATTAATACGGGTTTCTCCGTGCACGCTGGTTGCTGCGTTTCTGTAAACAAGCGCGAGCTTTGCTAAGTGAAAAGTTGTTCCGCTAGCGCGTAGCATGACAGCGCGAAACTTGATGCGATGCGCGATTACGGATAGTATCGTGTTGTCGCGTAAGAGACATCAAATCAAAGTGTCTGCTTTTTGGAATGTGGCGTCACTCAAGAGGTGCTCATAAATATTGGCAGTGTTAACAACCAGCTTTTTCTATTTAGGTTACATTATAGCGTAACTTATGCGTACATCTACAGAGACTTCATTCTCGTGTTGGCACGTATATACGAACTGTTTGTTTTATATATACTGAATATTTGGCACGCATGATTATGTATTTCTGTAAGCATGCATGATGGTCAGCCTGTATAAAAAAAACAAATTTGTTGCGACACCCACCCATGAAAGCGTATTCTGCGAAGACAAGACAGGTTTGTTTGGGACACGAACGTTGTGGTATATGTACTACCATTGCAAGAGTTCAGCAACAGCGTTACGCTTGCCACTTCAGTGAGAGACTGTTCTTTAAGAGATAGGTTCAGGGATGTGTCTTTGATGGTGACTTCGCACGAACTGTACCAAGACGGTAAGTTGGGCCAGTTGGTTAGGATCCATCGTTGGTTAGGCTCCATCGATGTTGCGCTTTAAGTAAGTTCACGACGAACTGCACGCACTGGATGTCAACTCATGGACTTACGGACTGTAGCGACTCTCCACACAATCTACTCATTCTTACTAATCTCTTTTTGTCTCAACGTCACCAAGCCAAAAAAAAAAGTTCTGTATAAGCTTGTGTGTACTTTTTCGTCCGACCCACAATTCAGCTTCACGACAGAAGAGCAGTTAAGTGCTCCATACACAGTCAAAGCCTCTCGAATTTCGGGCTTTCCCCATTGTAAATCTCGCTTTACTTGTTATCTTCGTCAGAAAGTCACCATTCGGTCGTCTTAACTGGCTCGTTGTGAAGGGGCTCTTCTATCGAATGACGCTGTCGTGTCGTCTTCATGAAAAAGGCACTGCAGTCGTACCACTGTCAAGATGTGATGTTTCTCACGTCTCGTGGCCTCGCTAGAGTTTTTCTATGTTTATTTCAACTTCATCCACGTAGGGTATGTACACACGTAAGGTCCATACGGGCAAAAAAAAAATAGTGGCGCTGAAGTGGTGGTGCTGGTGTCGCACCTCTTGATGGTACACGAGAAGACATCGAAGGAAAACCACGAGCTATAATTGTCAGAACCTAGTTACAGAATCAAGGTGTTTTCTCCACAAAGCAGCGCTGCATATAGGCAATAAAAAACACAAAAATACATGTTTGCGTTCGCTAATGTTTAGGGAGTCGTACAAATGCTTGCAGTCACTGATGATCTACTCAGTTGAAATGTGAAATGTGTCGTGCACTGTAATGTGAAATGTACTCTGCTACTTCACGGCAGAAAGAACCGGGAATCAATTTCAAGTTATGAAGAGTTTCCATTTTCTATCCTCTCATTTCATGAAAAGGAAGTAACGTGATTGATTGACTGATTGATTGATTTATCAATAATGAGAAGCAGGCCGACATGTCTGCGCTAATACACAGACAGTGGAAACGATAGTAGTGCTGCGACAGAACCTCTTCAACTTGAAAGCTTCGATGATATTAGCTGTCTCGCAAAAAAAAAAGAGAAAACAGATCAAGCGTCAAGACGTTCATCTTTCGTCAGCTAACTGCGTTAGCCTTACGTTCAATACACCAGAATCCACCCAGAGTCGCTTGATAGGGCCTCTTAGCCAAAGGGCCCGGAAAATTTGATTACGATACCGTTTGAGCACGTCACAACGCCTGCTATGCACGCCCCATCTACCAAGCACCTCAGAAAAGTTCTGGCAGAAAAAAAAACGTATATCGACAGACGCACGTTCCAGCTTTCATTTCGACGTTTGCACAGTTATGGCACGCAAAACGCGTTCGATATCATTCTCATCACGGACACAGGGGCCAGGTTTACGAAACCAAAGAAACGAAAACAACAACAGCAAAAAAACGTCTTCTTGAGAGAGCGTCGTTTGAAGCCTTTTCCAACCCATCCGCCACTGACAAAAAGTTTTGCTGTTCGTAAACTTCGAAAGGGCATTTTTTTTTTCACACCAAGGGCGAATACACAGACACGCGCGCAACTGCATGATTAATAGAAGTCACGGCCACGGGCCAACCACATGCAGTCGACGAATACGTACGATTTTTTTGGGGGGGGGGGATATAACAAAGAAAATTCGGCAGTAGGCAAACAGGGTGTTCGAGACGGAAGCCACAGAGAGAGAGAAATGGAGAGAGAAGAAAAGTAAGACACGTGCCACCAAATGGCGGAGAACGGGTCGAGGCGCAAAGTTGAGATCAAATTCGCGGGACGAAGCGGTGGCAGCAGCCTGTGTACGCTGCAGGAGGCACATTAGAAGACGACTTTGCGCAGCGTGAAGCGCCGGGCATATTCAAAAATCGCGGCACGTGTGCGCTCCTCGCGAATCGAAATGCGAGGCTTCGGCGCCGCCAGATTCTATTCCCCCCGAATCGTTCCTCTTTTTTTTTTTTGCTTTAGACTCATTCCGGATTGAACTTCTTTTTAGCTTCTGTCATATCTCTCAATCTTTTCTTGTGCATTTTTAATACTTCTGTTATACTTCTGCCGTACTTCTGCCGTACTTCAGCTGTACTTCTGTTACGTTTCTGCTACGCTCCTGCTGTGCATCTGCTATGCTTATGTTATACCTCGGCTGTATACTTTTGCTAAACTTTTGATATCTACTTCTCTCATGATTCTGGTGAGTTCTTCATGACCATAGCGTCGTCTGCAACAAAAGGAAGGAGAATAAGAAGAAGAAAAGAATGAATGGATGGATGAGAGGGGACAACGAGTTGTCAAAATGGAGGTACAGACGGGGTGTCGCTACGTGTTGCCTGCCTTTTGCATTCACTTCTTTCGCATACTGGGCAGGGCAGCCTCGTTGAAGCGACATCTCGTGGCACGAAAGGGAAATGACAGTCGAAATAAATGAGAATAAATGGGTCTTTGAAACGCGCCTTTCAGAAGGGAACACTGGAGGTTCGAAAAAGAAGAAGTGAGAAATCTGCAGTGCCCAGCTTGGCTATAAATTACTTTTTTGGGCATACTCGTGTCACCCTGCTAGTAAAAAAAAAAGTCAAAACGAGTATTGGAGAACTGGCGGCGTTTAGAAACTCGAAAACAGCGCCGGAAAAGGCACGGTGGTAGTGACATTTGGAACTGAGGAGCTGGAAGACGGACGCTGTCGTTTCGTTGCATCAGAATCATGAAACAATCAATACCACGCTCTTGCGTTCAATGGGATACGTACTCACACACACGACTCGCGCATAACCTACACGTACCGAGAACTCGTCGCCTTCGTACAGAAAAAAAAAGCCTTCATTGTTGCGGCATTTCTTGCCGTTATACTGTAGCTATTGTCACCTGCTAGCTGTATACGGGGCTCCTGTCAATATTTCTTCAACGTTTTCATCTTCCAAACATTCATTTTCTCCGCAACCCGCCACCCCGTGTCGATCCCTTTCACCCTGCATGCATTGTCGGTGGACGGGGACACGTACACAATGTCGTTTATATGATTATTTATCAAACTTTTCTTTATATTAACGGCGCATCCCTTCATCTGCCCGTGTTTCGTCTGCTCGAAGCACGCGTTTCCCGCGCGCGTCGTCTGTTCATTCGTTTTCAGCCTTATTATTTTTTTTTGCGTCACCTGTCATTGATGCCAGGTCACTTTGATGTCATTTACCTAAAAACTCCTTACTATTTACAGCTTTACGAAGATACACTTCATCACCTTATTATCTTCTCCTTGCTTATTTTGCGCGCACAACGAAACACTCTTGATAAATGAGGAATAAAAAAAGAACATAAAAATAAGACAGCCTGACCTAAGAGATGTATGAGACGCATGTCTGTGGGTAATGGCAAAAAGGAAAATAAAATATGTGAATAAACGTAAGCTTCTTTTATTTGTTTCGGGTCTCACAATGAGGAAAACAAGGAGAAACCCCTGGAATTATAGAGGGATGTTGTTCATATATGTATAGAAGGAGATATAAAAGCGAAGAGGAGGACTCTTGTCGAAAAAGTAGGTGAGACGAACCGAAAGAGCTCTACGAAAAACATAAAAGAAAAAAATAAAGGGAGGAGCAAAGGTGGCTTTCGACCTCAAAGAGTACAGCTAAAGAGTGCAGTCAAAGCTGAACACACACACACAAAAAAAAGCCCCCTCGCCTGCAAGTACCCGGAAAAAACGCCGGTAGTGGCGCGAGCGGGTACCACATAAATCACGACGCGCAATATCTTCGACCATGACCCCTCACCATTCCCGTCGAGAGGTCGCCACCATCGTTTCGCCTGCAGCGCCTTTGTGAGAAAAATGCGAAGAAATATTCAAAAAAGTGCGCCGATGTTCTGTATCTCTTTCAATCATGAAGACAAGAGTTCAGAAGCAGACGCAGGCTTGAATATACATGCAAAATCCTCTAAATGAGTGCGCTGTCACTGAAGCCAATCTTTGCACAGGGAGTCTTGTCTTCTTCGAGGTACTTGTGACCTTGAATGTTGGCTGCAGCGATATCAGTGCCTTGAAGAGACAAGTTCACTTCAAGGCAACAGCTGTCCCGAAGACAATACCATTTGTGGACACGTCGGCTCAACTTACACCACTGCCTCGATGCAGACAAGACCACTTCGAGGCTGCAACTGCATTGAAAAAGACCAGACCACCCGAGAAACGTTGGCACCTACAACACTGTTGTCACGAAGAAGCAAGAGTTCTTAGAAGCAGACACTGCCTTGAAGCAGACAACACTGGTTGTCATAACTTGGGTTCCAGTGACACAATGGCTTTGAAGAAGACAAGACCATCTGTAGAAGTATTGGCTCAAGTTACACCACTGCCTTGAAGAGACAACTTCAGGACTACAACTGTCTTGAAGAATACAAGACCAGCTGTCGAAACGTTGTGTCCAGTGACAATAACACCTCGAAGAGACAAGACCACTTCAATGCACAAACCGTCTCGAAGAATGCAAGTATATTTCTATAAATGTTAGCTTCCGCGACACCACAGTCCGAAGAAAAGACCACATAAGACGGAAACGGCCTTGACGAAGAGAGGATCTTTCGTTGATATATTGACTTTAATAACACCTCTTGATCAATGGTTTTTATCTATTCAATCCCGAAGAACTCTAGCAATTTATTGTTACGCATTTTTTTCTTACAATGCTGTCACGAGCTTTCGTGACAAGTCATCAATGCTGAAACACTAAATGTCACTGGAGCTGACGTTTCGGCAGGAGGACTTCACCTTTGTAAGGAAAACTGCATTTCTTGCTATGTTCCTCAAACTTGCTTGAGGTTAAGACGTAAATAACGCAGTACTTGTGACGAACCCTTCGACTAGCGTTTACCTGAACCGACTATCTATTCGATTATACCTAACGCTCAGACCATGATCGTTTCAAGTGAATGGTAGTTGAAAGTTCAACAACCAATGTTTACACTAGTATTGCACAAGGCGGATCACAAGCTTGGGACATGCAGACCTTGTGAAAAAGTGGTCCAGAGAACTACGCTCTATATATTGCTATGATCGAAAAACACGAAATAAAAGCAACAAACGACAACACTCATTTTTCGAGTAACCTTTATATCTACTACAGCTTGGTCGCTTCAAAGCCTCATGTATACAACATTGTGAATGCATCGATAACGCCATGGCGGGTATATAGATGCGCGTTTCTGCAGTGAAGTAGCGGAAATTCCGCTAGTCGCGTCTCATCGAAGAGGGTCACGTGACGCGATCCCAATCATCACGTATTGACCTTGGTCACAAAGCGTGAATAAAAGAGACAGATTGTTAAGCTTTTTTTTTGTTTGCGCTGAGAAGTTTAGTAATGGATTACCAACCAGCCCAATCGCACACTTTCCTTCAGGACAGATTGTGCCACCTATTTCCTGAGTATCACTATTTGTTCAAGTCTAATTGCTTGGCCCGTGTTTCTGAAGGGGCAGCAACCAACACCGCGCCACTTCGAAGTTCTCGGTACTTTGCTAGCACCACAATACCACCCGAACCAGAGCATATGGTAAGGCACGGCCCTACCAATTACGTCGTAAATGACGTTTCTGCCAAGGTCAAGTGAGTCTCACAAAAGCGATGGTGACCGAAAGTTCTGCTACTGCACTCTTTATTATAATTTCCTCATTTATCACTGGGCACCCCGCGTCATTAGGGCATTATAGAGGGGGGCGGTGACACAGGATATGATTAGAAATAACGACATATTCACGTATTACCCTTCGAGATAACAAAACGCGTGGCTTGTCTAAAAGGCTTCTTGCCACTTTATGTATACTAGGTCGACGAGACCTCGTACACGAACGCGCAGTTGTCGATTGCTCACCCAAAGGTCTTGAAGGCCGCACGTTGATGAAAGTCAAATGCTTAAGGCTCGTGTACTTAGATTTAGGTGTACGTTATGGAACCATCAGGTGGTCTAAATTTCCGCACACCTCTACTACGGCGTATCTCATAACAATATCGTGTGTCTGTGACGTAAAACTTCTGCAATTACAAAAACTTGCACCATCCCCCGCTGAAGGGCACCATGTGTATAGATGCGAAGCAACGGGTGCTAACGTTCACACTGGCGGCGACGTTGACGCTGGCGCTCATCAAGCGAAAGAGATGTAAATATGCCCTCGACTGAATTCCGAAGGCGCGATCCAGTGCCTACATGTGCGAAGGGGCCACGGTTGTGCAGCGCGAGCAGTCTGTTCTTTACCAGCAGACGCAGCCCGCGACGGCCTTGCGAGGCGAATGAGGGGGAGGTTAGAGACAGTTCTGTGGGTGTCTTTCTGAGCCGGCACAATACGCGAGCAAGCGCAGTGGAGGTGGGCGGAGGGACAGTATTACGCAGGCAAGTCAGAGAGCTGCTTCGCATCTGATATTGCGCATACCAGCAGCACTCAGTCGAAGCGGTCACACTGCAGTGCAACCTGCTTGGCCCGAGAAGTCCTATTCATAGCAGTGGGGGTTCACGATAGAACTTCAGAAATTATAGGTAGCTTGCAAACATGATACAACGAAAAGAAACGCAAGGCGCGCACAACCGCAGACAAAAAAAAAAGGAACAGACCACGAAAATTGAGGACAGAAAGGGAGTCGGTGGAGTGAGTGGGTATAGAACGGTTGAAAGAGAGGACAAGAGTTGGGCACTATAGGCAGTCCAAGCCACGGTCGAACGAACTTCATGCATGATGGCCACTCAGTCGAAGGCAACGCCACGACGGGGTGATTCATGACATGTCGACTAAGATGCAAAAACCAACAAAATTTTGAAGTTTCAGCGAACGACAAACCTAAAAAAAGGGGTTGGGAATAAAGTCCTTAAAAATGAGGATGGAAAAAAGGGACAACTCTTTTTTTTTTGGTGCGTCAGGCGTTGGGGGGGGGGGGCAGTGAGTGGGCAAGCTGGATAAAAATTGTAGCCTTTCTCTTTTCCTTTATTTATTTCTCTTTTTTTGCCCCTACAAAAGTTAGAGCCTTAGCGTAGAACATCAGAAATTAAAATAAGCGAGTAGAAGAACAGTGCAGTGGCTCCCCCCCTTTTTTTTTCTGGGGCTAGGAGAGGGTTTCTCGCAGACCCGCTTTAAAAACGGGAAAATGGGGAAAATAAATGAAAATAACAATGAAGGATCACTGCCGTACGCTGCCCTTTTTTCTACCCAACTCTCGCTCTAGAGAAAAGGATGAAAAAAAAAGCAATTTTTGTGCATGGCGGGGAAGAGTAAGCCGAAATAGGGGACACGGACCTAAAGTAATTCTGAAAATAAAGTGAAACGTGTATAAAGGTGCACCGACTTCCACGGCAACTCGAACGAAATAAATCAATCATACATAGCTGTAATTTGTAGCTTCGGAGATTTAAAAAAAGTTATGAAAGCCTAAACGTGAAATGTTGGCAAGAATTATGACATAAACTTCATCCAGTTAAAAGAATATTGCTTTAGCGCAGCACAGTTTGACCGTGAAGGAAAGTACTACGCAGTCAAGAAGGGGAAAAAACAGACGACAGTGTGAGTGCCAACTTCCAACTTTTGTTTATTGTAGCGTTAGCTACACTGACCTCGCTGAGCCAATTTCGTGTGGCACTGGTCTGCGCATGCGCAATGATACTCCGCCGCCACCGCGTGCGGCTCGCCGCCGGTGTGCGCGCCCTATTCGACGCGCTGCGCAGACGATCAGTGGTGTCACGCACCGGAGCCGGCACTTCCCTTGCACGCAGCCGCGGCCGCGCGCGACTCGCCGCCGCCGGTGTGCACTTTCCAGAGGGGTGCCGTCATAGCCTTGGTAGACATATGGACGCCGACGCGCGCGCCTTCCCTGTGCAGTCGCCATCGGACACTGCGCTGGAGCCGCTTGATAGCGCCTCTGACTGGCGTTTGCCACTGTGGTATAGCAATAGAGAAGGAGAGTGCAAATAATGCTCAACGGTGCAGTAGAGCGGAGAAGCTTAACTCATCGGATCCCGAAGTAGTTGCCCGGTAAAATAAATATACATGTGCCACATAATACGTATACCGTGTGTGTGTGTCATTGGAACAGCTGTAAGCATGATATCTGGAAAGCTAAAAATAATCAGCTGAACCTTTGCTAACGCTACGTATATCCTGGCATAGCTGATTAAGCCACTGCCATTTTTTGCGTACCCTTACAACACATTATGTAGCTCATTCCACGTGACGCCACGCACATGACAAAACAGTACACGTGTGGCACAGCAGACTATCAAGGAAACCTAGATGTGACCTGATAGTCTGCTGTGCCACACGGGTACGGTTTTGTCATGTGTGTGGCGTCACCTGGAATGAGCTATATAATGTGTTGTAAGGGTACGCAATAAACAAAAGTTGGAAGTTAGCACTCACACTGTCGTCTGTTTTTTTCCCCTTCTTCACTGCATAGTATCTTTCTTTCCCGCTCAAACTGAGCTGCGCTAAAGCAGTATAATTTTATCCTGCACCAACTCACCCAGTCAGCAGTACTTGTTCATCCAGTCGCACAACGTGAAAACTGTCGGTGTTTGTGAAGCTATATAAGTGCTCGAGCGTGTGCGACTGGCGATTGATATCACGTGGTCTCGCAAATCTCTAAGTACATCATCAACTACTGGCCCATATACGCTTGATTGGGTAAAGTGCGATTCTGAGCCTCAAATCAATGCTGTTTGTGAAAGAGCTTTGATTTGCTGGTATTTTGTACAAAAATGTATCGTATTTTTTCGTCATTTTGATCCTCAACATAATCCTCGCAATCGATTCAAGGACCATAGTCCTGATTTATTTTACTTATTTATTCCCTATTTCTCTGAACATGTCACATACGTGACGGCCACTGCCACCATCACCACTCTGCTACTGCTACTACTATATACTACTAGTACTACTGCTACTAACATTACTACTACTACTTCTGCTACTACTTACTACTACTGCTGCTACTGCTGCTACTAATACCACCACCACTACTACTGCTACTACTGCTACTACTACTACTACTACTACTACTACTACTACTATTATTATTATTATTATTATTATTATGACGATGACGACGACGCCGCCGGTGTCACAGAGTTGATAAAGACAGCCTCACTGTGAAAAAGCAGTTCGAAAAATTCAGCAATGTGTTGTGCAATTTATTATTTCTAATTTTCACATGCATTGAGGGCAACAATGTCAAATGTCTTCATCCTACGCCGTTAATAACAGAGAGAACAGTCGAAAAACTGGCCGACACCCGAGACAGAAAAACGTCGGAGTCGGGTACTACGTTGTTTTTTTTTCCCCTTGCTTGCAGAGGGGTCGCAATACGTAGTTGTGCGGTGTGGCCCTCTGATGTTGTCCAGGAGCTGAAGAAACATTTTTAATCAGTTAGGCGGTCACTGGACTGAGTCAAAATATATAAAGACAGGATAAATTGCTCAGCAGGAGCCATTCCATTTAGAAATGCGCCATACTAGGGACACAATTTCGGAATGAATATTGTAGGAAAAGGCCTCACAGAAACGTCTAACGACTAAGGACCTCTCTCATTTTATGACGCTTAGTAAAAGGACGCCCGCAAAGGTATTGCTACAAACGGTTTCCGCTAGAACCACGAGCCGGACGCTGCTATAACGATAGAACTCCCATGCTAGGCGCACCTCTCATTATGGACAAAGACAAAAACAAAGAGGTCCTGATTCGGGATTCCACAGAAAAGACAGATCCCTGTGTTGGCAGCAGTAGGCGGACTTCAATGACGTAAGTGTGGGGCAATGATGTAAAAACATCTCAAAGTACGCACAGCGTCCACAGGCAGAACAAAATATGAATAAAGGACTTTAAAAGGCGGAGATGGGAAAAGGGGAGAAGATTCTGTTCCTATACTCCCTCGATGACATTCGACGTTGTCGGTAAAGAGTGGGAAACGTAGAAGGCGGGCTGTAAGCGACATTCTCGTCGGCAGAAATGATCGAAATAGGGAAAAGGGAAGGATAGTGGGGGGGACCAAGAGAAAAAAAAACAAAAGCTTATAACCAGAATCGGACGGAGAGGAAATAGAAGATACGGAAACAAGAACGAACGGAGGGGTTCTTCTTGTCGAAAAAATGGGGAGTTTGAGGGAAAGAAGACAGATTGGTAAGGAACGGGGGGGGGAGGCGTGGAGATGAGGCTTCGGGAATAAAAGGAGTCGCGGAGAAGCAGCGACTCGGGATTGCGCCTCCCCCTTCGCCAATCTCCCACACTCCCACTTTTCTTCTTCATTCGCTGTCCCACCGCAGAAGTCAGATTCGATGTGCGCGCTCCTGCTGGTCCACCCTTTTGCACGCCTCCCCACTTGGAGCTATTTTCTAGTCTCCCCATTTTTTAAACTCCTACCAGTCTGATCTTCTTTTTCTATTCCCTTTCAGACGCAGACAGTGAATAGTGAGGGACACGTCGCCTTTTTTTGCTGTCATTTCGTCGACGTCGTCGTGACTTCTTCCTTATGGGGGGGATGAAACGAGGCGATGAATCCATCTTGCTAGGATGCTTCTCATGCGCCAGTGTGTGTGTTTTCTGGTCGATGCCGTGTTTCACACGGTTGCGATAGGTGCGCCGTGGTCCGTACAATCGGCGTCTCCACGGCTACTTTAGGGAACCAGTGTGATACGTGCGGTCGCATGTCGCTTGGTTTACAAAGCTCTGCCATTGGTACAAGAAGTGGCGATTTTACGCAAATGAGGGCAACTTCAATGCGCCTATTGCCCACGCAAGATATATCTGCCTTTCTCTGCGTAGGAAACCTAGAGGCATTGAGCCCATATACCACGGAGAGCCACGTCAGGGCACCTCTCCCCATATGAGAAAAAGGAGTGAGGTTACAGCGGCAGTGAGAGTCGAACCCCGTACCACTAAATTTATACGCGGACACTCTCATCCCTTGACGAGCACTCAAGTTATTCCAGTACCACTGGAGACAGACGCTCCCTCTCTGTGTCCTTCCCTTCTTTCTTTCTCCATTTCGCGCAAGTGTTAACAGCGGTAAACATAATGATCCAAGCGTCACCACTGTGTCGTACGATTTTCCTAAATGCTTGCGCCAAGCATCAAGCTTAAGTGGGCGTCCTTTTGCAGAAGTCTTTTAACAATGGGCAACTAGTAACGTACGCTTCATTTGCTGACAAGGCCATCTCCGAAAAAAATAAGACAATAAATCGAAATCGTTGGAGACGTTACAAAATTGCTTCTACCTTGGTATCGAACACGTGAAACTAATTCATATCGTTCAAGTCTAGCTAACAACCTGGTTCACTTGTGAAGCACGTCAACCACCCCCCTCCCCCACTCCTTTTTATTATATTCTCTCATGTAGCTCTCCCATCCCTCCATGTTTCTTGTATTACTTTATTAAAGAGAAAAAATATCAGCATATCAGAAACAGTCGCCAAAAACCACAATGCATCTCTTCCTTAGGGTGAAAAAAAAAAATTTCTTCGCGCTTTAAGAGGCATCGCACGCGGTAGTGTGTAAACAAAATAAATGTTTATATGTACATACACGTTATTACAGATTCAACGAGTTCTGCTCGTTCTCGCATCGCACACGCCCAACAAACATAAGAGAAAGAAACAGCCCACTGTAACAATGGTAGAAAGAAGAATTAATTTTGTTCCATGACGACGCAAAGACACATCGGATTCCAATCTAGAACGGTGCCACCAGGTTTCGTCCCCAACTTTTTAATGTCGTCGTTTTTGTTTGCTAAACTTGAACAAAGAAATCATAAGACGGGAGTAAAGAAGAAAGAGAGGAATAAGTGTATCTTTCTTTAGCCTGTGTACATTCTTCCAGAAGGAGAAACTGATATACACGCGGTATTGTCAAACTTTTTTTTTAATCGGCCAACCACAATGATACCGCTGTGAACGATAAATTTGCAAAAAAAAAAAAACACCAGCACAATTCACCTGTATGTATTTGAAATAGAGGCAGATGAGCGATCTAATAAATTGTTTAGATATTTTTTTATAGTCGCATTCAATTGTTGGAAGAAAAAGTGCAAAGGATGGGAGGTAGAAGTAATCAGTAACTCAGAGCTCACCTTTGAGTATGAGTTATACTATTTTTAGACGCAATAAAAACTCGAGCGAGAGGTAATAAAAATATATCCGCAGCCAAGAAAGGGAAGAGGAAGCATGAACTGAAATAATTAAAAAAACGTGGCTTCGACCAAGGACCGCTAAGGGAGGTAGGAAGGCGAAATTCAATGAGACCAAATGTTAAAAACTTTAAGAAACCACGAAATAAAAAAATACATGGCATCCTCCATCGTTCGGTAGCGGTGTTTCTTGCTGTTTGTGTGGTAGTGGTGTTTGCTTGCTTGGCAAACCACAGAAAAAAAACTTTAAAAAAATCAATGCGCAGTGTACTAGCAACATTGTGTGCTCACATTTTGTTTTCAATGCTGTGTCTTTAACATTGTGTTTCTTTACGTTTTGTTTCTTTATGGGCCGCTGAAACACGCACTTCGAATGGTGCATGGGCCGAGAGTGTTATCTAACAAAAAATTAAACACGAACAGCACAAACGAAACACAATATGCAAGGCATCGTCGCAACGAAAGCGATGCGCTCGCCTGTTGCATATTTCTTTTTTTTTGTACCATTTATGCGAACTCAATTTCGATGTATTAAGCCGCGTTATGCAGATAGGGTTTGCCCGTCATCGGGACTATGTTGTAGGAACAACGCAAAAGAGACATGCAAGAAAACAGAAAAAAAAACAGGAACGACGACTGCAGGTGAGAGTATATTACGAAATGAAATGCCTCGCTCCCCGCAGAGTAAATAAGAACTCCCAAATAAGGGTTGTCACGGGCAACGAGGTAGCTGCGTGTCCTGGCGGACTCCCTAATCTTATGCCTCCTTTTCCCGAATTCATCTTTCCCGAGTTCCTCTAATATTTCTTCCCTTATTTTAAATACTCTTCCACCCCGTAGCGGCCTCGTGTTTGTCTATGCCTTGGCTCCTGCCGAAAATGCGTCCCAACGCAACGAGCTCACCGAAAAAAAAAGAACATCTTTTGCCCATTTTTAGTGTTTTATTACACCCCTTTCCTCTCTTACGTATCACAAGAGGAGTTTTTTCCTCCAACATTTTTTATGTTTTACTTTATTGTACCCTTTCTTACCATATTCTTGCACACTTTGCACACTTTTACGAAAGGTGTTTTTCAATTCGTATGTAATGTACTCCATCTTGCCATTTTTACTCCTTTCTTACACGTTATTCGCATACTCTTGCACGCCATCAGAGGAGAAGTTTTTTTTAATCTTCATTCCCAATTTGGTTTTTCTCGACTCTCTCTTTTCCTCTTTTTTTTTTCGTGGTGCATGGGTTCTTTATTAATTTATTTTTACTTTTCTCGTTCCGTAGAGACACATCTCACTCATACGACTCAGAAAACATTCGGCTTTAAAGTGCCGCATACTTAATACAAAATTCATATTTGTACGTTTTCAGAGAGCGTTATTACGCATCGCCTTCGTCTTTTCTCGCGAAAAAAAAAGAAGCAAGAAAACCTTCCGAGAAGGCCTGTCGCCTTAGCGCGCGCCACTCACATTGGAATACGGTTATCGGGCTGCATCTTATTCGCAATTTCTAACATCTTCATTATTCCGTGCTTTTTTTTTCAGTTTTAGCCACTGGCATATTTCTTTTCACTCGATGTTTGAAAAAAAAATGCCGCAATGAAAGCGTGGCAAGCCATCCTCCAGCGGGATTTCGTTTCCTTATATTTCACTTCGAAATACTGCGCGTGTGCTCATCGTACAAACATGCCATGAATTTTGCATACGCGTGCCAAACAGGTAACTGGAGTTATACGGCGCACGCCACTTTTCGCTTCCGTCCTCGTCTCATCGGCTAAGCGTATTGGTATTCTGTTCTTCTCTTCTTCATTTTGTGTATTTGGTTTGTTTTGTTTGTTTGTTTTTACATTCACATGCACGCTTTTTTTCGCGTGCGATCCACCCGTGCAAAGTTTGTTGCTTGTTTCCTTTCTATTTGAATGGCTTGTCAAGCTGAGTAACGTGTGATTGGCTTCATTTCTGCATCATGTAGTTACAACCGCACAGATGCATAGGTCGGCAAAACTTGTGCAGCTCGCTCAGAGAAACTCGTGAAATATAATTCGGGCTTCGGACTCACTATAAGACTCTGACTCGTGGAAACTTTCCCGAGCCGAACTTATACTCAGACTCAAGCTTACCGAAACAATACTCACCCTGACTAACTCAGACTTAGATTCACTGCTCGACCTGACACTGAGTGAGTCTGAGTTAGACGACTCATGAGTCCGTGAGAATCAATTTGGCTGCTTCAACCTTAGTGTCGATGCTCTTGAAGACCAACACCTCACGCAATCGGTGCTTTTCTTTGCGCCGTTTGACATAGTATGCTCGAAAACTGGTTCTGAATGATTCCGAACCAGTAAGGTCATTGGAAGTGATAAGAGCATAACTTAAATTGATCAATAACTTCCCCGAAAGAGTCGGTACAGGGGAGGTGAAGGCACACCTTTCGTAATTAACACCTCTAAACCATAACTTCTGCAATGTTGTATGAATGCTTAACTGCTTTGGAATACCTGTGAGTGGCCGTGAGTAGAAACGTGAATACAGGTAAAGCTGAACAGTAATGCTCAAGACGACTAGAGAGGACCTGACGTCGGTAAAATAAACTCAGATTCACTCAAGAAATAAAGGCTGCGCTTTGAATTCTTCCGGACTCAGTCCCACCAAAACTTTCCTGAGCCGAACTCGCTCGAACTCACACTCACGAAAAATTTTCTTCAACCGTACTCACTCGGAGTTGCACTCACGAACTCATCAATCACCCGAGCTCACACAGACTCTGACTCACGGCTTATCTCATGAGTGACCCATCAGTCGACTCAGGAGAGAGTACGCCGACCTGTGGTCAGAGAACACAGACAAGCGTCTGTCTCTGTACGTTGCTGTCTTCCTTAATTTATTATTTTTGTGGTAATAGTATATTTTGCAAAAGTATAACAGTTAAAACAAATGTGGTCGGAGACGAACGGAACACTTGGATAGATTTTTTTTTTAGTTTTCACACTGTCGTGATATTTCACTATGCTTTTGTCCAAGATGGCTTAGGCCTCGAAGTAAGTGTACAGGTCAAAATCATGCTAAGATGTCACAAAGCACTGACAACAACAACAACAACAACAACAACAACAACAACAACAACAACAACAACAACGACGACGACGACGACGACGACGACGACGACGACGACGACGACGACGACGACGACGACGAAACAAGAAGTTTCAGTTAACCCTTACTTGTTCCTATTTGACATGTACATGATTGCACATCAGCAACAAATGAGTTGTTATATCTGCTTCGTTTTTTTCATCGTGTTCTAAAATAAGTACAACCTGAACAAATTTCAATAAACCCAAACTTGTTCTTATTTCAATTGTACAAGACTGTAAATGGGCGACAAGATGAGTTGCTTTGTCTGCTGTTTTTTTTTTTCCTTTCAGTTACGTGTAAAAAAAAACCCATGCCCATTATTCAGTCGTAATTAATGAAATACGCTTATGATCCATGGTTATGCCCCATTAAACTTAAATATGCGTCTACATGCAGTCCGAACAAATTTAACCTTGTGTATTCAAAACAATTGAACAAAACTTGATTTCTGGATCCATGCGAATAACGCTTAGATTTTACGTTAGCCTTTCAGAATTCAATAATATTCCAATTCCCCTAATAAAACAAGCGTGACGACCGGCTCAATGCCCATATTTGTTTCCAGACGTATGTGACTGACCTAACTTATGAACCACCGCAATAATGTTCATTAAAAATCGGCAGGTTTCAGTGACTCGGAAAAGCTTCAACTCACTTGAACAAGCGACCTCGCGGCACGCTTCTCTTCTATAAAGGGAGAAACTCGGGGAAAGAAGGAATATTAAAGCGTGGAAAAATCATTTGATAGGGAGTGTTTCTGTTTTTTCAGAGGTTGCTGCTTTGAACAGGACATGACCACAAGCGAAATATTGGCTCTAGTGACATCCCGGAGTCAAAGGTAACAATGTCGAGGGCTTTCCGCTCCGAAACTACATATGATTATGCGAGACGCAGTAGTGGAGGAGTGCGCAAATTTCCATGGCACCTTCAGAAAATTGTTAATGTGCACTTAAATCGCACAGTACACGGGCCTCTATTATTTCCTCTCCATCGAAATGCGTCCGCCATGACTGGGATCGAACCCGTGACCTTAGCGACAACAGCCGAGCATCGTACTGCTACACGACGACGTTCCAGCTGAGGCCAAAGAGTTTTTCATCACTTACATTCAACTAAATTCATTGGAAGCCGCATTCGGGGAAGGTTGGAAACGGCGGGAAATGACGCGGCGAATGGGATGTCTACTTTTTTTGGATCAAACGTGATTTAATTTCACTTTATGACTAACACTGTACAACTTGCGGCAATAGTTTATACTCTGACAACACACTCTCTCTCTCTCTCTCGCAAAAACGAGAATCCTAGAGAGAGGAGAAGACCCCAATAGCAAAAAAACGAGACCTGACAAATAGTTATTTTTTCTGCATTGAGCGCCTCCCTTTTTCCCAAAAATTTACGTTTGCCCGACCTTTCTTCGTGATTGTTGGCTCAGCGCAAGGTTTTGTTTTCCCATCCCCCACATCCCTGTACACCCACTTTAACCCTTCCTTTCCGTTTCCCTATCAAACGGCGTAACGTCGACGGCATCGTTTGTCTTACCCGCGCAAAGAGCACGGGCCGGATGAATCTACCTTCATTTCCCCAACCCTTCTGTTGTAGCTCCCGTAGTCTCCCAAGCAAGGCGGAAGGGAAAAGGAAAGCGTAACTGTAATAGGCTTTGCCCTTCGCAAGCCCTTCCTGTCTCCCGAACAACTTCCCTACTTTCCCCGCAGGACAGATCGTTTTCCTTCCCATGCATGCGCCATAGTTCCCATATGCGTTCGTTTGTTTCTTGCGTAAGATACTACACACCCTCTAACACGCGTCCCATTCCTTCTCCTGCCGCTTGCATTTTCGCCAAATTCCTCCCCCTAAACGTTCATCGTAATAGAAGCATAAAAAAAGTTGAAATTAGGAGACACGTGACCTCATTTCCAATGTATTCTTTTCGGAACTTGCCCTGTTTCTTTGCCTTGGTGAGTTTTTCCTTCCCTACATGCTACGCCAAGCGGCTCACAAACAGAACAATTGTTCAAGCATACTTCACTACAACTATCCCTCTACCCCGCAAAAAGCTTTCTTTCCTTCCCTGATGTTAGTATTTTTGTAACGAGAGGGAAACAAAACGGGGAAACATGTTTCCCCATCTCTTCATGTTCGTGTCTTTTTCCTTTGCTTCCTGTTATTGACGGGCATACGCGACGGTCGCGCCCCTAACGGAAAGAAATAACCCCGAGCTTCACGATTCGTAGTGTACGGAGACATACACAGAGGGAGAGAGGGAGGCTGGCACATTCGCCGGCAAGACCCATCTATTCCACTAATGAAAAGCCTCTCAAAGGATTAAAGGAGAGAGAGAGCATGCACGAACCCCTTTCCCTATAACCCCAAACTTTTTCCCGCCGATTGGCGCCGCGCCTCCTTATTCCCTATACTCGTTGAGCGCAATGCGTTACGGGTCATTTGTTGACGGCACCGCGAGGACGGGGCAGAAGACGCCACCAGGGGGCGCGACAAAACACGACAAACTGTTACGCCAGCATGCACTCCACAAATGGGGAACGCGACATTTCCCTGCTCTTGCCCTTTCTTTCCTACTCTCTGTATACCTTTCGTCTTATACGCGCACGGACTGCGACTGTGTGTATCGCAAGCCTTTCTCCCTTGAAAATTTGTACATTTTTTTCATCCCCCATCAATATGGCGGCACCCACCCCTGAAGCAATTACTCGCTCTCCATTTCTGTAGGAATAGTTGAACATTGTTACCTTCTTGTTACTTTTTCTTAACACTTGTAAAGCAGTCACGCTCCTTCCATTTCTTCAGGGCTTGTATACGTCACTGTTCCTTTCTACCTCTTCCTTTTCCCTATAGGAAATCACCCCACTGTGGCATCCTTGATAGCTATAACTCCCCTAGCTTTCATCTCTCCAGGGCCAGTTGAACGTTGAGGACGTTTACTAGTCATTTTCGTCTGAACCGATGGGTGTCTGGGGGCACTCGAACATGCTGCTCAACAATAAAAGCAGTGTAAGGAAGGCAGTCGTCGAAATAGACGCTTCACTATGAGCGTAGGGACTTGAGCCGTTACGTCAGGCTTTTCCCCTCATGCAGCCTACACGTCATCACGACCACTTCATTTGTCTAGCGTGGAAGGATAACCTAACTTGCTTTTGTTTTCGTGAACCTATGTATAGATGAACAACACAATGCACCACAGGCGGGATTTCTTTAAACAGTTTCTCTAAACGTGTTCAGCATCTACGTGCCACGACTGTACGCGTCACAAGCCACTCTCGTTCATTCGCTTTTGATCCACACGAACAGAAAACGTTGGAACCTCTGAAACAATCACTCCTTTTGGTTGCTCAAGGGCTAAACATATTTACTTTTTCTAGGTAATATTGTTTTCTAATCAGATCATGCATAAGTGGCTCCATCGTTCACAAGTTCCTTTACATTAGTACGGAGCCACCCAAATTTTAGTTTGTTTCCGGTTACTCTCCTCAGCTAATGGGCATATGGGGACACCAAGAGGGCATGGCTGTACAACTCAGCTTGAAAAGAAAAATAATCGCGTTAATGTATGCGTATGGTGAGTTGCAAATTTGGGCAAGAACAGCGTCATACATCTCGGTTTCTTCCACATGCTATGTCACCACGATGTTTTACATGTTACAGCAACATATATAGTATACCCTTGTCTTTCCTTCATAGAGGAAGTCTTATTGATAGGCTATTCAAGGATACACAAGATCCAGGAAAAAGCAAATGACAATCGCATAGGAAGCGTGAACGCTGTACGCTAGCTTACACACAGCGAGTACACTCCGTTTACGCATGAAGTAACTCTTGCGGCTCGAATCTCTCTCTCTCTCACACACACACACACAAACACACACACACGCGCACGCACACGCACACGCACACACAGACAGACAGACAGACAGACAGACAGACAGACAGACAGACAGACAGACAGACAGACAGACAGACAGACAGACAGACAGACAGACAGACAGACAGACAGACAGACAGACGTTTTCGAATGCACCAGTTCTGGCCCATCCATGTCCCTTGATCTAAACCGCCTTTCCTTGCACGTCTACATTTCAGCATATTGTAGATCATATTAGGACGTTATTCTTGCATTCGTCTTTACCCCTGTTCTTTGCAGTTACATGAACTGAAATCCAGAATGATAGCGCTCTTTTATCGCCGCTCATTTCGACCAAGCCTTGCCAGACCGAGAGAAAACGAAGAAAAAGTTGCACAGCCGCCCACATTGAAACTGAAGTAATGGCCAAACTTTCTTCCCTTAAATGGGGAAATTAGGGTCTCCGTCAAGCCACATGTGCTTTGTCAACGTGAACGCAAATGAAACATTGATATGGCAAACACACAGACACAAGTGTGCAACGAATGAAATCTACAAAAGCGGGAGAGATATCAATGAAGAGAAACGTGAGGCTCACAAGCAGACGGCTTGAAGCTGAAAACCTTTATTAGGATGTCTAGCTGTTTCAAATTCCTAATAACAACAGCCCACGTAAAAATACCGAAAATTAAATGCAGATGATAAAAACACACGTAGAGAAAGTGGAGCATAACTTGTACCGTTGTAGTATAGAGAAAAAAAGGGGAGATTGCTGTATGGCGTCTACGCTTCATGGGCAAACAGGCGAGAGAAACATCTCAAAACAAGAAATAAGTACAGCGCAAGGAAGAAACAGCGATGAATGAGAAAAATGGAAAATGGGAATTGAAATGCTGGTTTCTGTCTTTCGTGAGCAGGAAGGGACCGAAAGGGCTGCGCCTTCCAATGGACATTTGTGCCGAATAGCAACATATTAGGGACCTAAAAAATGCGGGCGTATGGAGACATTACACTTGTAAGTAGGAATAGGAAAGTAAGGATAAAACGCCCACTCCTCTCTTCTTTCCACGTCTTGACAAGAATGAGGACAATCAACGGCGTTAGCATTTAGGAGTAGGAGAGAGAGAGAGAAAAACATGGTATGAGAAATGAGACGAGCAGCTCGTCTGTGTTCTTTCTCGTTTGGGTGAGTTCAACGAGAATGGAAACGAAAAAATAAGAGCTTTAAAAAGTAAAAAAAAAAACAAGTACTTTAAATAGTTCGGTTATGGTACAGCATATGTGAGGAGTTTTCGAGCGGGAAGGTCCTCCAGAAATGCGTGTTTTGCACGCACAACTGAACGGTCGGTGCGAACCGTGGATGCGGAATGAGGAAAAGAGGTGGAGGGGAAGGGGGAAGCAGATGGGGAGTTGGGGAGAACGCGGCAGGGGATGCGGGACGAAATTGTTACCGCAAAGAGAACCAGAGGCGCGGTGCCGCTGAGAGTTTCCGAAAAAAAAAAACCAATGCCGTGCTCTCGGCGATTAAGATGGCTTAGGTCGAAAGTATGAAAGTAGGAAATAAAGAAAGAAAAGGAAAAAAGAGTATAAAGAAAGATGAGCGAAGTTTGAGGAGATGACGCACAAGAGGACATTGTCTCGAAAGGAAGCGTAATGTGTTGCACCATCGCGACAGCCTCAAGCAGCGCCGCGAACGCGTATATGTGGTACCCCTTGCATAAAGGTATCGTCATAAAAAGGTGACAGTTTCATCGCAAGTCCAATGCGATGAATGCTATTGCCTCAGCTGTCGCAATCATTTCATTTCAAAATTAAAAAAAGAAAACACGCATACATTTCGTTCATGTGCTGTTCCACTGGGAGCGAAGGGCGAAGGCATGCCATAGTCAGTCAAAGGGCCACAGGCTTTCTCCGAACCCACTTTGGTTTACGAACTGTTCATTATTTTCGTTTGTGTCCTTGGCCATTAAGCGAAAGCTATGAATACCTTGCCAAAAGCGTACATCTATAGTTCTGTGCTGTCCATTGGTGTAAAAGTCAGTAATGAAAAAAAATGGCTGATTCCCTCCTCACAGGAATCTGCATAACACGAGAGTAAAAACGTGTTTCCACAGAACTATAGTTGGTTGACTGTATACATCGATAAATGAGAGCGAGTACATCAGCTACGGGTGTCTGGCAGATCATGACCTGATGACGTTATCACATGACGCCATGAGGTCCCAAACTGCCAAAATTGGTGACCCAATCATGCCGCCACACGATGACGTCATATCGTGATATAGTCGTCTAGTCAATACTGGGCAGATCCCTGAGGCAGTGCGAGGTTCCTAGAGGGGAATCCTAGAGAGGAATCTGGCGCTGGCGTCTAAGGTAGATTCCTTGAGCAGCAGTTCAACCACAGTAGGAAAGATGGGAAGTACAGGCTTCAGATTTACTATGGTTGGATTGCGTTCTTGAGAATCGCGGTGCTTATCAAGCGTAAAACAAACTTAATTCCAATGAAACCCTAATTTGTTCTTTCTTATGTTAAGCTTATTGCAAAAGATTCGGGGTGAATGTGAGATTAAAGAGAAGCGTGGGCATGTTCAATTGCCACCACATGCAATGCTCTGGAGGTGTAATCTTGATATGTCATTACGAAATAATACATTGTACTTTTGCAACAGTGAATTCAATCCCGTATGCCCCTTTTTTTCGAAAGTACGCATAATCTTCACATGTATCTATAGTAAAAAACACTAAACGTATTGTCCGGTCAAAATCACTTTGGTGTTTGGAGCGGCATCCCTCCATCGATCCATCCGCGTAAAATCACAAATCCACACAATACTCGAAAAGGTATAGCGCGATTTAGACGAAGACAGGAGACACACCGAACACAGATGTCTCCCGTCTTCGTCGAAATCACGCTAAACCTATGCTAGTATGTACCAACCAAGGAGTGGCAACTCGCCCAAGTCGAAGTGCTATTGCTCCACACACTATGGCGTTCTCAAAAGCGGCCCTTCATATACGGGGTCCCTAGCGTGGAAAAGTGGAACCGGCTTACATTTTGTAGATGGCTGTGTAAGGGATTTAGTTCAACACCGTCGAAAAGACCGTGACATTCCATACCAATGATTTTATCAGTGGCATGCATCACTGGTCAAAAATTAAAGACAGTGGTGACCCCAAGAGATACGCGCTTGACCGAGACATAGCGTTCATGCGTGGAGTCCCAAACAGTGTCAATTACTGGCAGGAACACGAGAAGTTCAATTTAGCTACTTTTCTTTTCATACTATGTAATGAACAAATCTCATTATAATTAGTGTGTTCGTCATCTTTACTAAATGCTGAACCCAGCTCGTTTCGCACTGCTTAACCACGTTATTTTGCCGAACGTACGAACTAAATATGGCAAACAGACAGTTCACTTTGCAGCCATATCAATTGTGGAATACACTACCATCTGTAATAAAAATTCAAGAAACCCATAAATTTCGGCACGTACTGAAAAAAAGATTTAGTTATAACAAAAGCCTGAAAAGTTATTCTCTCTTCAGTCTCTTGTTCTCCCCCCCCCTCTCTCTCTGTTTGTACTATTTATATGTACGTATTTTGTACAGTTTTTATTTCCGAAGACATATAGTTGACGTTACTATCATAAATTCATTTTATCTGTATTTGATTTTTTCTAACCTTGGAATCTACTTTTTCGCTACTATTGTTGCTACACCAAATGCTTATGTTTGCATTCCATTGGAGGTCCCAGTTCCGTGTATATTACGGAACCTCCTTCTGTATATCCTTCTTGTACATTGTGTTATCAAATAGTAAAACTTTACTTGAACTAATCTGAAAGAGGTGTTACGCAGATACAGGGCAAGGCGGGAAGCAAAAAGGCATTCTTAACTTTGTTTGCCTCAGAAGTCGACTGGGACCGCTTAATCAGGCTGCTCGAACCAAGGAGGATTAAAAAAATTGCTGGAGTGGAAATGATTGCGCAAAAGTGAAGCCGCTCCTCTGGCAAGATGGCGGTTGTGGCAGCCATCTTACTAGGGGCATGATAAAGTATCACCGTTCGGGGGGGGGGGGCTACAAAAAATGTTTAACGATTTCGAGTACTTGGTACTCAACTATGGGAGAGCAGTAAGCCGTCCCTACAGCGTCGAAGATGTTTCAGATACAGCGATTAAAAACGAAGCGTTTTCCTCGCACGCCCAACGAGTTTAATGTGGGAACTTTTTCGGGCCACATAGTTTTCCAAGTGCGTCTTAATGTTACTAGTTTTCCGTAGTGAGCTTTCTGATTGGAGGCAAAGTTCTTTGAAGATTCAGTAATCCATACTTGTTTCTGTGTGTTATTTCGTCGGGAACAACTATCCTTTAATATAGAACTAACGTAGCATTTACATATCGTAAGAAAGCCACTTGATCTTTAAGTGGGCACTATCAGAAAAGAGCATGTTTCCGCCATCGTGGTAGTGGCAAAAGGTGGCTTCAACTTCTGCTGGCGAGGCATTGCAGGAGCTTCCACTCCATCAATTTTTCTTTAATCCTCCTTGGCTCGAACGAATCAGTGCATACAGGGCGACGACACGCACCACCGCTCCGTGCAGAAGATGGCGCTGCTCGACCACGTCGAACTTTTCAACATTGATGCTGCGGCATGTACGATCTACGTCAACAACCTCTTTGACGTCACTCTAAACATCCCCAAAGACCGGCGGATCTCACAGTTCAAACGAGAAACTGTCGGTATCAAGCCACCTCTTAACACCGTGGCCGCACGTTTAAGCTTCTCTCGTTAACCATCTGTACGGAGTGCCTAGGGGCTCTTTTGTTGTTATTGTTGTTGTGGTTTAGAAGTCATGGAGTAATAGCTGAGTGCATTACTCCATCTAGAGGTTTCTATCACAAAAGCGCTATATTTATTTTCTTCAGGTATAAACTTGGCACTCCAACTTCAGCAATAACGACGGTTTCTCGCGACGACATATCAGTTGTGCCATTGGGTAGTACCTTTTTTTGTTAAATCTGCCTGGTGATGTCGTCGCGGTACATCTTACATTCAGCCAAACTTCTCTGTGAACTTTTAGCGGGACGGCTCAATGCTCTCCCATAGTTGAGTACGAAGTACTCGAAATTGTTAAAAATTTTTCTTAACACATCTTACATTTGATGGTTGAAAACGGGACGGCTCTATTCTCTCCCATAGTAGAGTACCAAGTACTCAAAATCGTTAACCACTTTTTCTAAACACACATAGATCTATGGGACGGATTTCTGCTCTCCCACAGTAGAGTACATCGTTTTCTAAATCGTTAATAACTTTTTCTACACACATAGATCTGCCCATTACTGGGCAGATCTAGTATGTGCCCATTACTGGAATGTTATGAAACATTTGTTTTTTGTACATAGTGTAAATAAACTTTTTCCAAACAAAAATCCACAGTGAAGCGCCAGGGACGGCTATCAGCTCTCCCATAGTAGAGTGCATAGTACTCTAAATCGTTAACCACTTTTTCTAAAGAAATATTTTGCCTTGCCCGTGTAACTTTTGAATAACTTTAGACACAGCGTAATTTTTGTCAACAGGGCCTCATCAAGTGTGAGGCCCACGGCAGGGCTTCGAGCTCTTTTTTAGTAGATTACCTAGTACTCTTAATTGTCACTCACTTTTTCTAAAGGAGAGTTTCCTAATTATACACTACAGAGGGAACTCAGGTGCCAGTGTCTATGGGAGCGGCAATCCATGGCGCTCCAGCGAGCATGGGAATTATGGGCATGACATGGATTTGCCTATAGTCTTCGTACTTTACGTTCATTCTTGCTTCGCGAGGTTGCAGCTGCTTTATTACGTACGGAATAAAAATCAGCGAATGTTCAGCAGTCACACTTCAATACCTGAGCCTTATAGGCTTACCATTTCAAATTGGGTCACAAAGTCCAAAAGGGTTCGTCCTTTATTTCAAAAGGAAACGGACACACAGCAATTAACGAAGCATCAAGTGCGCTCGCCACCAAGAAGCACGAAGACTACGCAAATCCATGTTCCCATGGTCACTGAGCGATCGCAGCGCCACATTCCCCTCTAGTTAGTTTTAAAAAACTATATGGTGGGTCGGATATTGTCGTAGTAGTTCTGTAGTACTGTAGTAGTTCAATCGGGACGGCTTTATGCCATTCCATAGCATAGTGCCAAGTACACCAAGTCGTTAAATACGTTCCTAAAGTTTGTGCTCCGTTTATGTTGGAATGGCTGTTGCTCTCGCATAGTAGAGTACCAAGTACTCTGAATCATTGAATAGATTTTCTATACAAAGTCTTCATCCAGCCAAATTAAGAGGAAGTGCTCACTGCTCTCCCATAGTTGAGTACGAAGTGCTGGAAATCATTATACAGTTTTTATAAACACACTTGGTGTAGCTAACAAATCATTCCCATGATTGGACTGGGACGCTTTCTGCCTTCCCATAGTTGAGTACCAAGTGATCTGAATCGTTGAACACTTTTTCTAAACACAGAATGTGTTCTTCCCTAGTAGAGTGTGCATGGTTTATCGTCTAAAACGTGCTTAATTTTGTAATCACATGCATATCTCTAAGCTGTTGAAACTGAGTCAGCTCATTGCTCTCCCATAGAAGAGTACATTGTACTCCAAATATTAAGAATAATATTTGCCTTTAGTTTTTTTTTTCATACAAAAGGATGGAGGGACCAGAGACCAAAAGCTACAAAACTGTATGCAGCTTGAGTGTTCTTGAGGCCCAACAGAAATATTTTTATGTAAAGTACATCACAAAATAAACTAACAAATCAGTCAACAACCATAAAATGAAAACCCATTGCACATACAGAGGTAACGTCATATACAATATAGAAAGGAATTTCCCTATGACAATTGCAACAAAATGAAAGAAGTACTCTACTAGTAGGCATGCGCAAAAACATATAACTTATACAGAGTACCTTACAAAACATTCTTTGTGTTCTTTGGGTTTTAGTGTTAGTAGGTGAAAATTGTCTTTTTCTTATTTGTTTGAAATTATTGTTGGAGAAATCGGGGGGTTTGATTTCCGTAGCCAGTGTTTGTATAGGGAATGGTCCACTTTTCAGCACTCATAGTACAGACAGCTTTGTCTTTCAAGGTTAAGCTTGCTAACGATATCAAAAGCTCTATTACCACAGGTGATGAAAATCTGAAACAGTGCAATAGCCGATGTTTTCGTAAGTGAGTAAACGCATGAAAAGAAAATGCAGGGCAAGACGCGACCTTATGAATCCCGCAACGAACACTGTGACGTCATTGATTTTGACGACGTCCACTGGATCCGACGCAGCTTATATTCAGTAAAACTGAAGTACATTGCCCTAAATAGATTGCATAAACCTAACATATGATGTTTCAGAAAATTTCATCAAGCCCATGCAGCGAAAATGTGAAAAGAAAGCAGGGAAAAAATTCCGAAATCAGTCCCATCTCGCGTGCAGCTTTTGGCGCGATATTTAAAAATGAAATTTCAACCTCGATTTTCTATTCTAATATGAACTTATTACAGTTACAGTTGTGACATTAGGTTTCTGAGAGTACTTTGTAAATTTACACCAAGTCATTGTTTCACTTAAGTGTCCCTTTAAATGCGCGACACTTTAGGCGAAGCAAATGTGGCAGCTTTAATCCGATTTGATTTGAATGATATGTGGGGTTTAACGTCCCAAAACCACCATATGATTATGAGAGACGCCGTGGTGGAGTGCTACGGAAATTTCGACTACCTATGTTTTTAACGTGCACCCAAATATGAGCACATGGGCCTACAGCATTTTCGCCTCCATCGAAAATGCAGCCGCATCAGCCGGGATTCGATCCCGCGACCTGCGGGTCAGCAGCCGAGTATTTTAGCCACTAGACTGCCGCGGTGGGGCAACAGCTTTAATCAGACTCTTGAGAAATATGAAGAGCAAATTCGCTCCACGTGTTAACCTTGACCCACCTTTTTCGTACCGAACCACCCGCGACGCCAAAACGACCGCTATTGAAAACGAAAGAAAAGAAAAGAAAGGCAGAAAGGAAAGACAAAAAAAAATAGACGAGTAGAAAGCAACGCTCTTTAAGTGAAAGCTAGGAGAAGGTAGATGTGGCTGCATGCATGAGAATTAAAGCGACCAGCGGGGTGCCTAATTGCCAGCAGCACCCTTTTAGCACGTTCATAAGGACAGCGTCGACCAAAAGAGTGAAACAAAATCAAGTAAAAAAGAAAAAAAAAAGCTAGGAGGGAAGTTGAAAGAGAATTAGGGAGGATGTAGAGGCGGGAAAAGAATAAAGAGTACCGTGAAAAGGGGAATGTAATCAAGACATCAAGAGAGGCCGACAATGAAAAGATGAGGAGAATAAATGAGAGAAAATGGGAAGAAAAAGAAGTAGAAGAAAGTGAAAGTGTGAAGGAAGGTCACCTCCCTCTGGCTGTTCATAATGAATACGACCTTCGTGCGAAGCTGTGCGATCAACAAAAAAAAAAGGGGGGGGGGCAAGAGGGGGAGCGCCGTCTGATGAGATTCTTATGCTTGAGAGTGTAGGCAGAAACGCTATATAAAGCCCAGCAGCCTGTTGATATCTGGCCCTCGTAGGCTTGCACATACTGCAGCACAGACTTGAAAGCTGCTACAGTTGCAAATGCCTCGTTAGGATCGATGCTCACGTTTTTTTTAATACAAAGTTCCCGAAAGTGTGGCGTTGCCTGTACAAATACGTCACGCCAATTTAACTGTGGCTCTTGTTATGTAGCGGTTAAACAGAAACTGAAAGTGTCCCTTGTGAATTCACCGAAAATATTTGGATAGGAAAAAATCTTCTTGCATTTTTTGTTCATTGAAAAAGAATATCGCAACAGCCATTCGTTCACTGCTTCATTAGTAAAAGAAATATCACTCCTTTCGTTATACCTTTAATGAAAATTTTGTATACTTCCTAGTTTGTTTGCTGTATGTGCATTTGACGTAGTCTGTTGCTATAATCGCGCTAATCAGTGGCATCATAATCACATGTGTTTGTTATATACGCTAGTGATGCGCTTTCTTTTTTTATTTTTTTTTTTGAAAAGATCGCGCAGATCATGTTTGCTACTTGAGCACTCGTGTTTTCAAAAATAAACCAGTTGTCAAATTGCGTTCGTTTGTTCACGCTCCTTTCTTCCTCCATGTTCGTCCCGCGCAAAGTTGCTAAAAGATGAATTCGTTCCAAGTAGGCTGGCTAGCAGTTTTGGTTCAGTTCATCTTCTTTTTCTTCTTAGTAAACGTGCTTAGATGCGTTGATCCTGCACCGCCACCCTCCAAAAGCTTTTTTGCACCTGACGCGAATTTGCATCACCTCCATATTCGGAGGCACCATGGCTGCTTCCGATGGCCTCCATGATCGGCTAACCTTCAACTAAACAAGCATGCCGTATGAAGATGTCGCCATCTGGCGTCCCATTTTGTTACATGATGACATCACAACTTCTGGCGATTGATGACGTCATTGCGTGACGTCGTCACGTAATACTGTGTGTGTTTTTTGTTTTTTTTGCGGGCTCCTGTGGATGCTGACGGTGGAGGCCAATGCGAGACAACCGTCGATTTGCGCGTTTAATGAGGTATTTAAGGCTTTCACCTTGATGAGTAGCAGGAAGAAAATTATTTACAAGGTGGATAAATTTGATCTCTTCCATTGGTAAACCTTCAAGGCTGGAAGAACTGTCAAATTAGACTAGCACACGACAATAATCAACTTCGCACTTCGATTTCTGATGTATATGGTGAATCTCGTGCGCGGAACAACAATCCACGGAAATTAAGAGGCAAAAACATTTCAAGATCTTATCTTGAAGAAATTAATGGAGGAGGATGAAGAAAGTTTAAGCGGAAAAACAGGGAGGTTAGCCAGTTCTTAGACCGGCTGGCTACCCTGTGCTGGGGAAAGGGGTGAGGAGAATGAAAGATGTTAAAAAGAAATGTTGCGAAGAGAGAGAGAGAAATTACAAAAAAAATTGCGTTAGAGGAAAGGCAACATCAAAGAGTATAAGACACTAAAGTCTGTCTCTGAGGCCAGTTGTCCGCAAAAAGCGCAGCAAAGCTTTCAAAGCCTTCTGGGCTGAGGATGGGCTCGGCCAATGACCCAGAATCATTTGTTCCGACAAAAGCTGATCCTCTAGTCTATCCAGAGCTGGAGTGAGTTCTTGTCTTTGCGCGTTGAAATGGGTGCACTCACACAGAAGGTGCGCTATGGTTTCTTCGCAACTGTAGTAAGTGCATGTAGGAGATCTGGCCATCCCAATGAGATAAGAGTATGCGTTCGTGAAGGCCACTCCAAGCCACAGGAGGCATAGAAGAGTCTCCTCAGCTCGAGATATCCTTGGGGGAAGACGAAGCTGCAGATCGGGATCCAAGTTATGCAGGCGTGCGTTTGTGAAGTCTGTTGAGTTCCACTGTACCAGTGTGAGGTCACGTGCCAGCGAACGAAGCCTTGTAGCTGCGTCGGTTCTTGAGAACGGGATGGCTGTGTATCGGGTACCATCGTGTGCAGATCTAGCGGCCTCATCTGCGCGGTCATTGCCATATATATCGCAATGACCTGGTATCCACTGATACACTATATGCTGTGCTGTTTTTCGGCTGCTTGGTGATGAAGAAGCCTTATTTCAGCTACTAACTGTTCATTAGGTACATGGCGAAAGGGTGATATAAGGCATTGAAGAGATGCCTTCGAGTCCGAGAAGATCGACCAAATTCCCGAAGGTTCTTTCACTATAAACTTCAGAGCTGCACGAATGGCTGCAAGATCTGCAGCTGTCGATGACGTCAAATGCGATGTCATGAATTTAATTGTGATGTGCCTCGCGGGAATAACCACCGTTCCTGCAGAGCTTACTGAAGACACCGAGCCATCCGTGTAAATGTGAAGGCGTTCGTTGTGCTTCTCTTGCAGGAAAAGTAATGTGGCCTGTTTCAGGGCTAGATGCGACGACTTTTTCTTATTTTGGATGCCAGGAATTGTAAGAAGGGCTTTGAGTGGGTGTAGGCACCATAATGGTATCGGCGGCTGTGCTGCATGCGTGAAGTGCAATGGAAGCACTGCGCGATGCTGAGCTACAGTTGCGCTGAACGCTGAGTGGGGCCTGGAAGTTCGAAGTGAGGCGAGGTGATGAGATGGAAGCCGAGCGAAATGTCTTATGTGCATTCTCAAAGCGTCTACGCGGATGTATGCGTTGACTGGATAATCACGCGCAATGATGACTGTCGCTGCTGTAGACGCGCATCTCGGGAGACCAAGGCAAATTTTCAGTGCTTGGGTTTGTATCCACTGGAGGACGCGCAAGTTTGTTCTTCCGATCCCGCAAAGCACGGGTAAGCTGTATCGCATATAACCGAGGAACAGAACAGTGTTCTGTTCCTCGGTTATATTAGAAATTAATAACTTTAGTGTGGCTGGAGCCTAGACCGAAGTATACGCAAAAAACTGTTCGTGAAACCTTAGAAGCATTTGTGTGTGTGTGTGTGTGTGTGTGTGTGTGTGTGTGTGTGTGTGTGTGCGTGCGTGTGTGTGTGTGTGTGTGAGTGTGTGTGAGTGAGTGAGTGAGTGAGTGCGTGCGTGCGCGCGTGCGTGCGTGTGTGTGTGTGTGTGTGTGTGTGTGTGCGTGTGTGTGTGTGTGTGTGTGTTGTAGAATGTTGAAATGAAATATTTGTAGCAGCCGGTTACATGACTTCATGTTTGATCGCCTCTGTTTTTCGCTGTGACGGTGTGCCTGCAAAGCTTGTGGATGTAAGACTTCTGGATTTCTCCTCAATAGACGTGGTTGTGGGTCTGCAGTTGACCTTTCCTCCACAACTCTTTGACCCTGAGGAGAGGGTACGAAGCATACATACCAGCGCTATGCGTATATAAATCAATAAAACAAACAAGGCGGCTTGTCAATACGTCGGCTCTCGCGACAACCCGTGTTCACTGCTTTAGATGGTTGTTCATTGCATTCGCGAAGGTCCTGCTGAGGTTTCTGCGGCTAACTGGCTTCGCTAAAGAACTACGACATTCCCCAGTTTGAGTGTATGCGCGTTTTCTATTTTGTGTGTGCATATTTTTTTACCATCCCTCTCTTTTCCTCATTTTTCTGTCTCCCTTACCTCTTCCGCAGTGCAGGGTAGCAGACCGAAAAAATTTCTTCTGGTCAGCCTCCCCATGTTTCACTTAACATTCTCTCTCTCTCTCTCTATTTTGTTGTGTTTAGTGGAATTCGATAGGGCCGCCTGAGATCTATCTTGAAAGGCTGTCACAAAAATAAATATGTGGGGTGTAACGTCCCGAAACCACCATATGATTATGAGAGATGCCGTAGTTGAGGTCTCCAGAAACTTCGCCCACCTGGGGTTCTTTAACGTGCACTCAAATCTGAGCACACGGGCCTACAGCATTTTCGCCTCCATCGAAAATGCAGCTGCCGCTGCCGAGATTCGATGAAGAAAGAAAGAAGGAAAGAAAGAGAGAAAGAAGGAAAGAAAGAAAGAAAGAAAGAAAGAAGGAAAAAAGAAAGAAAGAAAGAAAGAAAGAAAGAAAGAAAGAAAGAAAGAAAGAAAGAAAGAAAGAAAGAAAGAAGAGCCGCATCGGCCCGTCCTCTTCTGTGCTCACAGCGGCGAAAGCTGCTCGAGGCTTATTAACATAGGCCGGCTAACAAGTTGCCTTTCGCTCTCCGCACTCCAGTCGTCCACGACGTGTCCTCGTCTATTTTTCTAGCTCTTCCACCCGTGAACGTGACTTTTTCCCACACCGGCCATTTTTCTTTACGCCTGCACACAGGATGAGAGCTTTCTGACTGACGCTCCATCTTTTGAAAGAGCGATGTGTGCGTTTGAGCGTTATTGTCGGCGTTGTAGCAGCTGCCGTTGAAGCAGCGAATGGGGGAGCGAAGAGAAAGAAAGAGGGGAAGGGGAATTGCCTTTACTCAGCGGCGGTCATTATGGAAATTCGCTGGGGCCTGTATTGCGTTTCGCTACGTACAATCGCTTGTTCTAAGGGGGCTTGTTACGGTAATATATAGCGGTGAGCTGGAAATGAGAAACGTCCGCTAATTATTAAGACTAGTGTGCGGAAACGTCCCTTCTAGTTACGTATTTGGAGTTTGCGGAGGCGTGAATTGATGTGGCCGAAGACGCAGTCAAGTATCTATTTTGCCCATATCTTTCAATAAAGGTTGAAGATGTGGACATGTGCTTGCTATAGAGCATTCGTGCTTTGAAGTGAGTGTGTGAGTGAGTGAATGAGTGCGTGAGCTTTATTTTATAAGCACTTGTTATTATTAGCGTACCGTTCTTGACAGCTTGCGGCAATTCTAAAGACAGTGCTTGTGCCTGAGATATTTTGGGATTAAAAATATCCTTTCTGGTCCGCTTGACCACTAATTACCCACCTATTGCCTCCACAGCACGCACATTTAGGTGTTACGTACAGAAAAAAAAGCTTCATTCATGTTTAAGTGCAGGACAAAAGATATCACATAATTGATGTCACGGAAACACATAAAACTGTGCACCAAAAGCTATAGAAGACGAACCTTTCTACCTGTATTAGACCAATCTATATCCAACACTTCACCAAATACGGACTCCGCAAATGCCTAATCCAGACTTAGGAATTCACTTCGCAACGACTTGTCCATTACTCAATGGGCCTTTCTTTTGCTACGAAGGTATCTGTGCTTCACAAAACTGCTCCCAGTAGCGAGTCGGCTCGTCCTACCGCCAACGAACATCTGCGCGAGTTCCTCGCCGCTGCGTATACCTAACTGAATCCGTCCCTTTAGAACAGAGCTCTGAAAGAGAAGTCCGTAGTCGATCAAGCAATGTGAACCTAAAAAGAAAAAAAAGTACCGAGCCCCTACGCTCTATCCTGCCGTGAGTGTGTTGACGGTGGCAATTACCCGAACGGTCGTGCTCTTGCTAATCGTCTCCCAAACTTCGGGCTGCTCTCACTTACTACGCCGAGAAACCTCCTCCCCACTCCCACTGTTCCTCGCGTTCTCCTACGCGAGCAGCAGGAATAGGCTCTCCCCCGTAACGATGTTTAAAGAACTCGTCAGCAGAAAAAACGAAAATGTCCTGGAGCATCGAATGGGTGCGCTCTCTGCCGTACAAAAGCAATTATCCCCCTAGTAGTATGCGCTTCCCCAACTTTCACTCTAGCCATTCGGTTTTGCAGGCCTCAAGGACTCGAGAAAGCAATGTATAGGAAGGTATGAATGACGAAATCGCGAAGACAAAAGCAAGGGCCAGAATGACAGCGACTACGGAGAGCGAGAGAAAGCTCGAAAGTTAAGAAGATAGGCTGAAAACGGAGCTTGAAGCGACGATATTTGTTCGCCTCTGCGAAGCTCCTCTTTTTTCGTTGTTTCCTCGAGAAACGAAAAATGAGGGATAGCCCGCAGTGTAGTAGACGTTGAGACCAATCTCTTGTCTTAAATTAGGAGGCGGTGAGGAAACTAAAGGCGCGAAAAAATGTGTGACATAACCTGTAAGAAAGGTAAATCAAAGAAAGTCAACAAAATTCGTTCTCTTTTTCCACCTTCGGTTAAAAAGCAACAGAAGAAAAAAGGGTGAACGCAACGAATAAATGGAACGACTAAGCCCGCTTGCTATATTAGATGAGAAAACTGAGGATGGGGAATTCGGTGATAAGTTGATGTCTAAAGAAGTTCAGAGAGCTAGAGAGAGCACAGACGCTCAGTCAAGGTCGATCACGACTGCCGCTCTTCAGCACAGTACCAAGATCTCACGTAAGAGGCTAAACGACAAAAAAGAAATCAAAGATATATGTTTAGGCAAGTCTCTTGCTGTTGAGAACCGAAATGGTGCTTTTGTGCCTATTCAGTGCCACGTCTGATGACGTCAGCATTAGGAAATGGTTTGCTGTGATCACTTATCAAAGCGAGATAGTCGGCAAAATAAGCAAAAGCCGGCACTGAAGGGTTCGTTTTCAATCTTGCAGAGTTAATGAAATCTGTTAGCAAGTGGGAAAGGCTGGTTTAAACCGCTGTCTTTCATTCCTTCATATTCGTGCTTGATTTTTTTTTGAAAGATTCTAACCCTACAAGTGAGCATAATAATGAAAAAAATGGCGCTCCTTCACTGACTCTCAGCAGAAAGGTACGCATTTGGGATGGTCGGTTCATAATTACATGCACGAAAACAGCAGTACAAGACTGCATCAAATAAAAGAACACAGACCAGGTTTGTGAGAGTTAGAACATTCACTCTCATATTTGTTTTATATTTTTCATCAGATTCCAGAACTCTGCGCTTTCAATATGAAGCGTTAATTGATCAATGGTGCAGCCAGAGGTGTTTGACTGTCTACCGCCAACTTTCACACCTAATTAACATTTCTTTTTTAACGGGTCGTGTCAGTCTGAAGCAGCAAAGAGTTCACATCTTCGCCCTATTTTTGTGCCACCCATACCTTCCCACACAGGCATCACAAGCAGGTATCCACTCCACAGAAAAATAATCACCTGCCTTGAATTTCGGGCTCACTTATTCTTCCTACCTGGTGCATATACTAATTAGAGAAAAAGAAGCAGTAATAAATGCTCGAAATAATTATTGAAAGGCAAAGACAAACTCTATTACATGCGTATTTGGTACACCTCTTTCCACTTACTTCAGCTCTTAACCTCTGCGTGTAAGCCATTAGGAGAAAACGCTAGTCCAAGTAGAGAAAAACCTGCTTCTAGCACTCCGCACTGAGTGGGAGCTTCATCCTTTTCAAACAACTCTTACGAGAAAGAAAAAATTTCGTTCGCATAACATCCTTTTGCCCCTTTTCTTTATTAGCGTAATCGGGCGAAGGAACACGACAGCCAAAACGTGCTACGGCACGAACCTCTTTCTATCTCTCTCTTTCTCTCTCAGAAACTTATTACCCTTCTCGCCTGAAGAGCTTTGCCGTCTTCCGCAGGAGCTGACAATTCTCGTCAAAGGCCACTTCACAGAAAGTTAGGGCAAAACAAAGCCCGCATTTCGGCGCATAAAACAGCTTGCTCTTTCTCTTCCCAGCAAATCCGCGCGCACAACACGTAACACCACATACACGTGGCGTCTTTGTTCCGAATTCACGCAGTCACCCTCCCCAGAAGCAAGAACCTCGCAGGTCACGAAACTAAATTCGAAAGTTCTGGAACCCAACCGAGAATACGAAGCAGCTCGTCGTTGCCCGATTGAGAATAAAGCAGGAAAAAAAAACCCTAGTTAGAACTGCTGAACTGTACTTTCTTAGATATCAAACACACGCGCGACTTCACGACTCCTGTTTTGAACAAACATGCCAAGTATTCTATCTTTTTCTCTCTTACTTCTGCCGTTTTTTGCATCGCGCATCGAAATTGACTTCGAATACGGCACTTTTCCGCAGCGACTCGTCAACTGTAGTCGCAAACAACTTCTGCTGGTACCGCCCACGGAGCAGACGACAAAACGCTCAACTCGGCATACGCAGTGCTGTAGCGTGTACAACAGACTCAAGAAAGGAGGAGGCGCCATTTACACATTGTTCAGACAGGTCGCATGGCTCAGGTAGGACAGGCAAACTTTACTATAGGGCTCATTGCAAGGAAAAAAGGCCGAGACTGTCAAGCATGAAATGTGAGGAACGAAATGGTTAACTTGTCGTGTCAGTGTTACTTGGTTCTCAATGTTGTTCGGTTCGCCTATTGCAAGAGAAAGCAGTGCCTGCGCTAGTCGACGAAAGTTTCGTATAACTTGGGCGCTGCGGAGCGAGCGCTGCAGAACCGACGAAATCGTGCCCACGTGATCAGCCAAGCGTGCAAGGCTCTGAGCGAAAGTTTCGGATCGCGCGAAGACTGGTTGTGTGTTCCGATTCCCCTTGGGAACATTTAATGAGCGGATCAGCGAGTTGCAGGGTTGCCTATAGACTGGCCTGGTATGGGAATGACTTGAACTTTTATTACATAAGGGTCGAACTTTGACGCCAATGAAAGTGTGGACGAGCCGGTTTGTTTTTGAAATAATCGTGTTGCTTGGCGCTTGAAAAAAAGAAAAACAGGTGCGCTAAACTGATTGACGCGAGGAAAACTTTGAGAGAGCTATGAAGAATCAAACTAATTAGGCAGTGAAAAACGTTGCTTCAGTGAGAAAACTGTGTTCGATGTCGCTTCGAGTGATGTTTTTCGATTGGATGTGTTCCAAGGGGCTGCGGAGTTGTGTGTATTAGTTTATTCTCGCCTTTAACTCTCGGTTCCATTGCTGTGGTGGCAAAGCTTGTTGGTAAGAAGAGCTGCCTGAAAAATTACATTTCTTTATTATAATGATATTTTGCATGGAAGGCGGCTTTACAAACATCTAGTAACGGCGCGCAGTATTGCTGCCTGAAAAATATGTCTCTCTGCGACATTGATCTTTGTGTGGCTAAAAGAAGAAAAAATTTCCCGCATGAGCATCACTGTGGTCGACTTGTGCATAGCGTTTCTTAAAATAAGCTATAGAGGACTCTGACGCTACGATCGTTCAACGACCGTCAGAATGGTGGTATGGTACATTGGTTTGCCTAGTCCTCATGCTTGCGGGCTTCGAACGCACTCAGTGTGGTTTTGTTTATTGCAGTGTTTCGGTTTGTTTCGAATAAAACAACAAACCATTTTTAAACTTCGTTACGCGATTTGACTTGGTGAGCCTAAAAAAGTTGAGGTGGTGAAGCATATTTGCTAAATCTTTGCTCCTTGTCCCATCGTGACAAAGCATGCTCCAGACAACGCGAAGCCGAACGGAGCCGGAAGTACAAAGATTAGAAATAATCCATGTACTACCCATTTTTCCTGGGCTCGCTGAAGCGCCACGCTTTGCTGCCATGCGTTGCCGCTCCCACAGACACAGGCCTCAGAGTTCCCTCTTGTGCATTAAATACCATTATGATATCTCAACATGGAAATTTTGGCCCGTCTGTCTGTCTGTGTCTGTCTGTCTATCTATCTGTCTGTCTGTCTGTCTGTCTGTCTGTCTGTCTGTCTGTCTGTCTGTCTGTCTGTCTGTCTTTGTCTATGTCCGTCCATCCGTGCGTCAGTCTGTGTCTGTCTCTCTGTCTATGTCCATCCGTCCGTGCGTCAGTCTGTGTCTGTCTCTCTGTCTATGTCCGTCCGTCCGTGCGTCAGTCTGTGTCTGTCTCTCTGTCTATGTCCGTCCGTCCATCCGTCCATGAGTCAGTCAGTCAGTCAGTCAGTCTGTATCTGTCTCTCTGTCTATGTCCGTCCGTCCATCAGTCCATGAGTCAGTCAGTCAGTCAGTCAGTCAGTCAGTCAGTCAGTCAGTCAGTCAGTCAGTCAGTCAGTCAGTCAGTCAGTCAGTCAGTCAGTCAGTCAGTCAGTCAGTCAGTCAGTCAGTAGTCAGTCAGTCAGTCAGTCAGTCAGTCAGTCAGTCAGTCTGTCAGTCTGTCTGTCTGTCTGTCTGTCTGTCTGTTGTCTGTCTGTCTGTCTGTCTGTCTGTCTGTCTGTCTGTCTGTCTGTCCGTTGGTCCTTGTGTCCAACTATTCAACCATCCCGCAAAAGTTTAACCCCTTGCTCCGCGCCCACGCCTCTTTTATCTGCTGGTCATTCACACTTGAGGGCATTTCAAAATCACAAGGCAAATACTGCGTAAATTACCTGCCCGCGTTTTTTTTCTGAATAAAAACACTATTTAATACATAATTATTGACGTTTGGTCTCAAATATAAGTATGTATTAGATAGTGTTTTTATTCAGGAAAAAAAACGCGGACAGGTAATTTCAGGCCACGCTGTTTATTACGCAGCGCTGACAATGCCTCGCTATGAACGAAAAAGCTAGTTGTTTCCTACGCTTCGCTAAAACGACCAGCGCTGCCACCTACCAGTGTCTCTGCGATCTAAAAAAACTTTCGTTATTTCCAGATGGCGCCATATCTCACGCAGTGCCTCTGGAGGGAAAATTTTGACGTTCTTTGCAGTGAACCATGCATGCAGATTCGGGGCCAAGTTTTATAGAAAACTCTGTAGACCCGTGCACCTGCCGAAAGGAATCGTGGCAGAGTACACGAGTGGGGCTACACTTTGCCACGTGTTTGCTTAGCTCAAAAATCTTATTTTAAAACATTTGAAAGAAGTTGGAAGGGCAATATCACATCATATCTTATATTTTGTTACCTAAAAGGGTGTACCGAAAAAATTGAGAATTTTCGCAATCCAACCAGAGCAAGTGGGACGGATTTCCATAATAGCATTTGTTTGAATAAAGCTCCACCAGCGCTGACGTAATGCGTTAACCCGTCGCTGCCAAGGTTAACAACAACGACTGTAACTTACGTCCTCTGTACATTTACTAAGTGACGGGACGGCTTCATGCTCTCCCATATATAGTAGAGTACCTAGTACTCTAAATAATTAACCACTTTTCTGAACACACAAGCTGTGAGGTTCACGAGACGGCTTTACGCTCTGCCATAGCCGAGTGCTTCGCACTTTAAATCGTTACCAACATTTAAATGCGAAGCATTTCTTAGCGAAATTCGGTGACTTTGAGCGTATATCTATCTATCTATCTATCTATCTATCTATCTATCTAGCCGCCTACGACTTTTAGCTCTACTGGCCGTTTCCATAATCGCATCGATGCCAAGCTTAGTATGGCATACCATGACTGAGTAAGAACATATTTAACTAGTCATAACATAAAAATCATGGTATGTGTGACAGGAACGTCATGATTTACATTTCATGGTCTTGCAGCTCTTGTGGTGGTTTCGTTCGCATGGCATGTTGCAAAACTGTTATGGTATGACATGCTTGCGTGGCAAACACAAGCGACATAGCCTAGAACGAAAATCATGACATGCGTGTCATGTAACAACATGACTATGTTCCACGCTCATGATGCACTCGCGGCCGTTTCGCTGGGGTCGCATATACCAAATTTGGTATCACGGCACGTGAGTAGATGACAAAGGTATGCGACTGGTGCAAACATAATAATCATGAGATGTCCGTCATGTAATAACATGACTTCATGCCACGTTCATGGTGCGCTGGCAGCCGTTTCGCTCGATGCCCCGCCGCGGTGGTCTAGTGGCTAAGGTACTCGGCTGCTGACCCGCAGGGCGCGGGTTCGAATCCCGGCTGCGGCGGCTGCATTTCCGATGGAGGCGGAAATGTTGTAGGCCCGTGTGCTCAGATTTGGGTGCACGTTAAAGAACCCCAGGTGGTCTAAATTTCCGGAGCCCTCCACTACGGCGTCTCTCATAATCATATAGTGGTTTTGGGACGTTAAACCCCACATATCAATCAAAGCAGCCGTTTCGCTAGCTTCACAAGTACCAAACTCGGTATTAAGTGACGCAAACGGACGACATAGGTAAATGACACACCCAAACATGATAATCACGACAGGCGTGTCGTGTAACAACGTGACTACATGCCACACTGATGATGCGCTCGCGGCCGTTTCGCTAGCTTCCCATATGCCAAATTTGGTGTTACGTGACGCCAATGCACGACGAAGGTATGGCACTGGTGCAAACATGATAATTATGAGACGCGCGTCATGTGAGAACATGACTACATGCCAAAGTCAAGACTTTATTACGTTTCGACGTAATAACGTCTTGCCGGCGTTCATTTCGCGCGTCATGACGGCGTTGCCACGCCAGGCGCCGGTCGTGCCTTATGCTCGCAGGCACGCGCCGCGCTGCGTTGCTTTGACGCATGCGCGTTTCAGCGCGTCCGGCGTCGCTCCGTCACGAAGTGAAGGAGTTCCGGTTGCTCTCGGGCAGCGCCGACGGACGCTGGTCACGCCTGTCGTCAGACTATGAGTGCTCGCGTTTTGATAACGTAGCGTCGTTGTGCCCAGCGTATACGCGCGCGTCAACGCTATACAATGGAGTATATTGGGCCCTTCATGATGCGCTCGCGGCAATTTTGCTGGCTCCACGTTTACCAAGTTTGGTGTTACTTGACGTCAATTGTGACGAAATATATGACCGGTGCAAACATGATAATTCTGACACGCGTGTCATGTAGCAACGTGACAATATGCCACGTTCATAGCATGCTCGCGGCCGTTTCGCTAGCTCCCCAAATACCAAGTTTGGTATCACGTGACGCGAATAGATGACGAAGGTAAACTACACATCCGAATATGACAATCATGACACGGAAGTCATGTATGGCATCATTTACCTCCACCTCATAACGTTGTGCAGATCTTAAGGTGACATATTAACATTTATAATTCGTGGTTCGCATATCATCGATTCCCACTGAACGTGGGATCTGCCAATTTTTTTTTTTTTTATAAACGCAGCTGGGCGTTCCGTCAGTGGTTCATTGCGTGAGGCCCACGGGGTGGCTTTATGCTTTCCCATAGTACAGTACCAAGTAGTCAAAATCATTACCCATTTTTTAAAGTGCGAAGGCACTTTATAAGCGACCCTGAATCCGCCGTCCACGGTGCACCTCCTTCTCTCCCCTAGCAACGGCGCGAGGAGCGTCTCTAGCAACGGCGTGGTGACGTCACACACCACGTGATTGCGCACGCTCCGCCCTCCGCTCCGTGGCATGACTTTGTAGAGATCGGCAAGTCGTCATAGGAATGGATCCATCGCTGGCATCAACCTCGACTGCGATACCTCCATCAACGAGTACAACGCAATCGAATGCGAGCACTGCACGCGTCGTTGAAGATGTCGCGCCGGTTGAACACAAGGCAGCGCGGCGAAGGGCCCGTGATGTCGAGCGCAAGAGGGTGAAGCGGGCCACGGACATAAACATCCTTACAGTGCGAATTTACTCTCACACATACGCGTAAACTCACCAAGATTTCCCGGGAGGGTCTGATGGTTCCTGGGAATCGCAATGTGATCGCACGGGGGAGTTTACGTTAACTCACTGGCGAATGCCAACGGAATTTAACTTTACTCCCCCCATAGCATCACCCCGTGCATTCGCACTTAACCATGTTCACCCTCGGGGAAATGCTTGGGAGTGTTTTTTTAACACATAAACTGTAGCATATTTCACGTCGGGCCCACATGTCTCTGCAGTATCATGTGGGCTCCAGCTTACAGGAGCCTCGAAGGACCACTGCCCGCGCGCTCACTCCCTGGGTAACGCCTTCAGACCCTTCGGAAATGGATCTCTAAACTAATCCAGCATTTACATTTTTAAAATTACGGAATTCTACAGATACGGCCACTCAACTGATCCCAAACACTAAAAGGTGGAGGAGCGTTTACTGCTCCACCTGAACACCAAAACATTGCTGTGCCAGATAGTTTTTAACTATCTCGATCCTGCATGAAAACGCCCTCACCATGCAGAGAAGTCATAGGACATCCTCCACATGGTGTGGGCATGCCAGTCCATACAAAAACTGAACCCTACCCGGGAGAACTGGGAGGCAGCCCTGCTCGGCTGCTCCAACCTGGCGAGCCAGAAGGCCCTGGCGAACCGAGCCTGGGTCGCGTTGGACGCCAATGGGCTTTTGCTATGAGGAGCCCACCGCGAGTTTGTGAGGGTTGGCTCACATCAGACCACCTTCCACCTACTCCATTTGTATAGATGCAGTAAAGTGTTTTTTTCCCCTCTATCTCTCTCTCTCTCTCTCTCTCTCTCTCTGTGTGTGTGTGTGTGTGTGTGTGTGTAGTTTTGAAGAGCTTCGCACTCTTCCATATAGTACAGTGCATAGTGCTCGAGATCATCAACAAGTTTTTTTCTAAACACAGCGCTGTCTCTCTGAAACTGGGACAGATGATTGCTATACTATAGTAGAGTACACAATACTCTAAATCGTTAAACATTTGTTTTAAACAACTATTGAACACTCTTTCTAAACAACCAAACTCTCTCGCCACCATCAGTTCGTTCAACTGGTGCCCTGGACACGCATGGCTCGAAGGCTTTAGCTAGGGTGCTTTGTAACCGAATGAGAATCTCTCTTTCTTTGACCGTACCAATTCTATACCTAGGCGGATTCCGGCAGACCAGAGGTTCAAGCGGCAAAAGTGTGTAACGCTTCACAGATCCCCCAAAAGGGAAGAGACCAATGGCTATCAAAAAAAAAATGACGGCTGATCCACGAGGTGAATGATGATGAGATTCGGCGAAGCTCCTGGAAGTGATACCATGAAATTTTCTTCCGTTAATTCGCCCCATAAAAAAAACACCTGGCGTCTTTCGTTAAGCAGCTGGCGTCTTCTTTTTGTTTTGCTTTAGAAACATCTGGCGTCTTTTCGTTTTGCTTTTAGAAAACATCTGGCGTCTTTCGTTGGTTTATTTCATCAATCAACGGCGTTTTGAACAAAATTTGTTTAAGTGTGAATACACTTTATAATTGACCCCAAACCATCCACCGCCGTCGGCGGCGTCCGCAGTCTTCTCTCTATCTTTAAAAGAAAGAGGACTTGGCGGGCCGCAGCGCGACGCTCTACCGATTAAGCCACGGACGCGACGCTGATATCGGTGTCGCTCCTCCGCTCTCCTCGCTCGCTGCAGCTGCGCGCCCGCCTTCTCTCTCAGTCTCCCGTCGAGAGCGGGTCGTGCGATGAATGTCCCGGAGGCAACGCAAAGAGCCTTTCGCGGTCTATGGCTTCATAGACTTGGCGTTCAGTAGGAACTGTACGGTCCGCTCCGTCTTGCCGGATCCGCTCACCGTACATTTCTCGGATCACAAAGCGCTGGTACTAACCGTGAGCTACAACGATAACACGAATAGGTGCTAATCTGTAGTGTAGTTTGTGTGTGTGTGTGTGTGTGTGTGTGTGTGTGTGTGTGTGTGTGACGCGCTCGCGATGTGTGCATTTAATGCATCCTACGAAAAACATTAAGAGTAAATAAATAATACTTCGTATATAATGTATCTGTGTACAAATGCTTCATGACAAACAACACTTAAATTCATTAATTACACTTTAATAATCATCATCAGTAATAAAACTCCCAAGCATTTCCCCGAGAGTGAACATGGTTAAGTGCGAATGCACGGGGTGATGCTATGAGGGGGAGTAAAGTTAAAATCCGTTGGCATTCGCCAGTGAGTTAACGTAAACTCCCCCGTGTGATCAAATTGCGATTCCCAGGAACCATTACACCATAAAGGCACCATAGTGTGAATAATAAATATAATAGTGCGAATTAATAAATACTCCTCATAGCATCACCCCGTGCATTCGCACTTAAGCATGTTCCCCCTCGGGGAAATGCTTGGGAGTTTTTATTGTTAAATCACGCACAGAAGAAATCTCACCAGAAACTGCCTTGGAGGTAAACAATGGCTGCTACTGGGAATGAGAGACAGCAGAAGTCGGCTTTTAACACTTCTACTTCTACTAACGTTTCCTACTGGAACATGCCAATGGCTGACAATGGGGAATGAGAGACAGGAGCTGTCGACTTTTAGTTAACGCGCATGCCGCGAACTTTTTACTGTTCAACAAAGCACAGGAGGAATCTCCCACCGGCACCACCTTGCAGGTCAAAATGTAACACTAGTTACACACTACGACTACGCCTACGAGGGACGAACGGGTGCCGCTTTAAGGAGCTTCGCCCCTGAAAAATGGTGGCCGATCCACGAAGGAAATGGAGATGATGGAGCGAAGCTCGTAGGACATGTATGAAATGCTTACGACGGTGCCACACTGGTGCGCCGACGGACGCCGGTCACGCCTCGGGTATAGGACTATACAGCGCTGACGCTTTGCTTGCGCAACGTCGCTGTTCCCAGCCACTTTTACACAGCGGCCGTGGCCCAACATCCACTGGGACTTACAAAGTGATGAACGGACGGATTGACAGATATATAGACGGATTGATGGATCGACGGAGAGATGCACAGAAAGATTATAGTATATTTTGTTTAAAACCATATGGGCTCATTGAATGCTCTATGTACGATATAGATGGACGACCAACGGGACCTGCGAATCCCAAAAGGAATTCACTGATAAAAAAATTATTTACAGATAAACATTGGCAGTTTAAAGACTGCCACACTGCTAGAAAACCGTTTTTTGCAAGCCTAGGTGTTGAAGCTTGGCAGAACTCTGGGTCGCATTGGCGAAGAATTGCCATCATTAACAGCGCGCTCTCCCTTCATCCTCATCTTTATCTCATGCTTTGCTTCCGAAGCGCTTGCGTGTGGTGTATGCTACTTCACGGCACCTATCCGTCCATTGGGGGAGGCGCTAACTCGGATGACTACGACCACACACACGGAAAAATAAAAAGTAGGAAAGAAAGTGAAAGACAGAAATATATATATATATATATATATATATATATATATATATATATATATATAGAGAGAGAGAGAGAGAGAGAGAGAGAGAGAGAAACACAAAGAAAGAAACGGATACAAAAAGAAAGAGGTTGAATTAGACACATGGCACTGTACATTATGGGGTAACGAAAATGAAATGGAAGAAAAAGGAATGCGAGGATGAGGAGGGAAAGAGAAAGAGAAAGAAAGAGGAGGTGACGTGGTACATAATTCGGAAACCGCACTCAGTATCGCTTAGCAAGGGGGTGAGGAAGAGGAGTGATATGAAAGTTAGGAGGAGAGGGAAAGGAGGAGAGAAATTAGAAAGAAGTAAAGAAAGAATTTGGACAGAACGGAACGATGAAGGAACTCAATCTGCTTTTGCCAGATGGTGGCACTTGCTTGCCATGGTGCACCGCCGCTGTTTGCACTCATTGAGCAGGCGTGCAACTGGTTTTAATATTGTCTTTCGAAATATAGTGTTTCATTTGAAGAGACTGACTTTAGGGGGAAGCAATGAAAATATTCGACACCGGTAGTGTGGCTGAGACGGCCGATGAAGAAAATGATGACGCGATCACACGCAAGACAGCACAACAACTTAATTCCTTCTAAGGGTACTCGCTCAGTTGAGTTCGTAACTATTCAGTGTTACCTTATTGCGCACTGTTTAAAAGACAAACACTTGGGATGAAGGACTAGACGGACACAAGCGCGAACTTTCAACTGAGTTTATTGGACAGACACATGATGATTTTATGCAATCGTGTTTCTATGGTTACAAAAGAGGTTTACGAAAAAAATAAATCACAAACTTTTTGTGGTTCGTTTGTGATTCAAAAGATTATCCGCCTGGAAGATGATTGTGTCAGTATGGCTTCTTTCGCACTGACACACAAAGAAATGATGTATCAATGCAAGATGTTTGATAGGTGTGTGTTGCTTCGGCATGACTGATCATTTGAATTTTACTGCATGAAAATTTTTGTGATTAGTTTTCCTAAACCTTTTTTTTGTAACCATGAAATGCGATTGCATAACAGCATCATGTGTCGGTCCAATTAACTCAGTTTAAAGTTCGCTTGTGTCCCTCTAGTCCTTCGTCTTTTAAGCAGTGTGCAATAAGGTAAAAATGAACTTACTTCCGTTCACAACGGCCTGAGTGCAACATATCTCCGTTCAGCGCAAGAAGATTCCCATCTTGCCGTCATCTTTTCAACGAATGCAGCAAGACTGCAAACACGCTTGCCCTTTGTCTCCACATTATGTTTTCCCACAGCGCGACTGCGAAAGCGTAACTGTCAAAACGGTGTCGTTCACCGTCTAGTCACCCTCAAGCGAATTCTTGAAGACCGGTGTCGACAAGAAACTTCGAGATATAGGTATAACTGTAGTGAAAGACGATTCTTCAATGAACCGGGAATTCCGCTGTATTCACCTCGAAGAAGAAAGGACTTCATCACGTCGTAAATAGCATGCGTACAATACGAAGAAAAATAGGTGAAATCCGTTAACTCCGTGGCAATTTCGAGACGATCGAGGCCACGAACGCTCAGCAAAGCGTAGTTGCCGCGGGCAGCCGTTGCGAACTAGGACATTTTTCATGCGCTTTTTTAATTCGAAGCCAACGCCTTCGCAATCGCTGGCCAGGCAGTGGGCATCCGTTCTTTCTAAGCCTGCCACCACTTTATTTTCCCCTATTTTTCTCGGCCTCCTTTTCATCGTTGGCATCTTGCTCGCCGGCATTTCCCGAATCCCCAACGGGAAACATCCCGACGTTTCCCGCCAAAGCGGTTCGCGTTTCCACTCCCCTACCCTTCTCTCTATCGGCCATCCATAACACAGGTAATGGGGTGTGCACACACGCCATCACAGCGTGGTAGGAAGGACACCCAGGAAGGGGGAGACGAGGATGTTGAATAGGGAAGATGGTGAGAAAGAAATGGGGAAGCTGCTCTATCCACGATACGCCCCCTTCTCTCCACAGTCCCTTCGGTTTCTTCCTTAGACCAATGGGCATTTCGGCAAACCAAGGGGAACCAAGACAGCTAGCCGAGGCCACGAGCTCACTTACTTTTTTCCCCCTTTTCGTGAAGGAATTATAGAATCATGTGTTATATTAAGTTTTTTTTTCTTTCAGATCTTCACGTCTTGCCTCATTTGGTGACAGGCCCCGCGCCACCGAACTCTTCGATACTTACTTTTTTCAGCTTTGAAGCTAGGTTGGAAGAGGTTGAACGCGCGTTTCTGCACGTCGTATTGGGAATTGGTGCTGGGAGATGGAGAAAAATAGGGAAAACAGGAGTACAGTTGTAAAGAAATGTGTGGAAATAACAAGTAAAAAATGGAGAACGAAAGGAGGCAGTGGTTGGGAAGGTCATAGCTTCACGGATAGCCGGTGTTGTGGAGATCGAGCAATATATCTCTACGAGTCTTTCCTGCCAGGACCTTGCATCGAATACATACGCTCGGATGACGATTCCTATACGCTAGGCTGACTCTACAGTAGATACGGCGATCAACTTTCACCTGTTCTGACGTTTTCCTTGTTTTCTTGTCTCATCATTTTAGCCTACCACATCAATAACCATGACAACATCCTTCACTTCCCGTATACTTTTCGGTCTCCTTCCTTCTCATCTACCTTTGATACCCTCTCTCTCTTCTTACTAACATCTTCCTTTTCTTCGGTACTTTCTCCGTTTCTCTATCACTCTATCTCTAACTACACTTCTTTACCTTCTCGGCGTATGCCATACCTCTACTGATATGATCCAGTATTCACTACATAGCACAGCGCAGCACCACTTACACATGTTATTGCTCTTTTCACAGCACAGCTGCTGTGGTCCAGGTATTCCGTTTGCCGTACATAGAAAAATATCGCATTTACATTTGTCATACGTAGAAAATTATTGCCATTACGAACCGGGAAACGCTAAATCCTAATGTCCCTAGATATTTCGCTCCCATTTCTTAAGTACTGACAGCCATCGAAGCACCACCGACGAATATCATTGGCTAACAGTAATTTTCGGTAGTCATGTTCCTACTGACGCCTTTTCAGCACCTGGTGAAGCGTGTCCCCTGCTTAACTAACGGCGGGGGACTGTAGTAAGCGCAGGGGACAGATAGCTGCAGAAAGGCCCGTCGCATTAGCATATTGACCACTGAAAGATGTGACCGTGGGTAGATGTACTTAGACGTGCGTAGTTTTCTAAATATTCCGTATTAGAAATAAAATGGTGGCATAAGCAGGCTGCGCGGGAGAGAGGGCCAGCAGATAAGGCAGTCGTCGGTGCCCAAGTAAACGGGAAAAATCTTGTGATTTCACTCGATCCCACAAGAGACGCGGAAACCTGCAGCCGTGGGGTTTAAGGCAGGTTTAATCCCGATGATTCGTTTAAGTCTTCCTCAATTCAGAAGGCGGGACACAGACCACAGAGAGAGATAAAGACAGGAACATTCACTTGTATATAGGAAAGAGTAAGAGAAATAGCATGACAAACAGAAGACCGACTTATAAGATATAAAGTCATAGAAACACACATGCATAGATAGGAAGATAAAAACCACACATAATAAAAGATAAAGATAGAGACGAAGCATAGCCAAGTGTAGTGAGGTACGGCAAGGGTTGGGAAAGAGACAGGTGGGAAGGTAAAAGTCTGGCTAGGGTAGCCACCCTAGTCTGGCCAATCCAGGGCAAGCTAAGTGGGAACCAGCTTCGTGGAGCCTATTATTATTATTATTATTATTATTATTATTATTATTATTATTATTATTATTATTATTATTATTATTATTATTATTATTATTATTATTATTATTATTACTTGTTTCCTTTTGAGCTGACCACCCAACAAGCCGCGCTACTATCCCTACTTCCTCCACCACTTCCTCATAACCAGCTTCTTTCTTTTCCCTTTTGTTGTTTAGGGAGGAAGAGGAATAAACTTTATTATAAGAAAACAGCAGGTTTAGGTGGTCGGGCCTAGGCCTCCCACGAGGGGACTTCAAGGGCTTGCCTCGACGCCGCCTCACAGGGCTGCTGGGTCGCCCAGGTTTGGTCGTCAAGAGCGGGGCTCCGCAGAGCCTCATGGAGCTTCGACGAAAGGGTCGTGGCGTCAGTGTGTCTGTACTGTGCCGGGCACTTAACAAAAAATACCGTCAGTCGCGAGCAAAATTATCCTGATCAACCGGCATGCGCTCTCTTCATCATCTTCATGATCTGCTTCGCTGCAAGAAAGAGATAGAAAGGAAAGAAATACAAAAATCAATAGAAACAGCGAGAAAAGGAAGCAGTAGATAACGATATAAAACAAGAACAGAAACACGCGAGAAGAGAATAAAGAGACGAAGAAACAAAGAGAAAAATAAAGGGAAACACGCAAAGTATCAGAAAAGTCAACTTGCTACTCGGCCAATTCCCCCAATCGCGTATGTGCCATGGCCGGAAGAGAACGACCATGCACAGACGTAGATGGGGAGCAATAGTTCACGACTGCCTATAGTTCCGTACTTCCTTCAGGCTTGCCGTCACTGCAAAGCGGCTTTATTTTGCGTGTCTATCTTGTCTCTCTCCCTTACTTTCTATTGTTTCCTATCTCTCATTCTTTTTCTTTAGGTGCTTTTTTTTTCGCCGCAAACGCCGCCTCGATAGCGACAGTTCACCCACGAATGATGCAATTTTTCTCTGCCACGCTGTTTAGACACCATCCCATTCGCGAGCCTACGTCACACACCCTCGCCCTCACTGTGCCTTTTAAAGTTCCATCGCAGGCGACAGCCTCATAGGCTTTTCTCCTTCTCTCCTTTCCAGAAACACTATATAAAGGCATGAGGCCCTGGAACTGCATGCCTGTGCGACGCGAAGCCACGGTGTATAGGCGATCACGGCCGACTTGGCAGATACAACGCGTTCGCTGGTGCGACGCGTGCGACGCATAGATCACTTTGAGGAGATGGGCAATTTGGCACGAGATACGTTAATTGGAAGACCCGAGGATGCCGTGTTACACGAAGCGGCCGCGTTTCGAGTCGAAATTAGTTGTGTGCATCATGGTCTGGCTGCGTTAAGTGTTCTTAAGGGGCAAGAACTTGTTTGACCGACTAGAGGATTATTGCCGAAAAGTATGTGCCGTAACGTACCAGTTACAATGCATATATCGCTGTGTCACTGTGTAACCGCTTGCGCAAGTATGTAGGTATGTCACACAATTGGTCCCTCTACTAGCCAGTTAGGCTATGGGACCAAACAAGTGTTTCTGAAGTTTTCTGTTACATGGATGTGAAATTTACAATAAAAAATATGTATATATGTCTGCTGTGTGAGCCGACACACAGCCAGACGCAAAGGTGACCGACAAACCGATCTACAATCGTCGGAACGACATCATTTGAAATCGCCGCCATAGAGAGATTAATGAAGTGCACCAAGATTACTCTTCATAATTGTAAAAGCAGTCCAGAATATTGTCTACGGCTGCAAGCACTGATTCAGCTAGGTCTTCTTCGATGTCATGCCCTACACTTCAATCAGTGATCGAAATAACAAAGTACTCGAGGAAAATATTGCATCAACCTATCAAGTTCCTTAAATCTGATTCCATTTGACACTCACTTGGCCCACTTATATTACTTTTGTATAAGAAACAGCTTACTGGAAAGAAAGGTTTGAGTGAGTGAGTGAGTGAGGGAGGGAGGGAGAGAGGGAGGGAGGGAGTGAGTAAGGGGCAGGAATGAACGAGCGAGTTGTTTAAGCGCCATGATAAAGTCTAGGCTCTACTGCTTCATTATGACTGGCATCATTTTCATGCAAAGACCCCACTGCGACGCCACGCCTTAGACATCGTTCCCAACCATTGTCAATTCACGCTACGGACAGATATAGACCGTTACTTTATCACTTTACTCTGCATGTCGCTAACTGGAAGGCGCCGTTGTTGGTGCGAGCTTTTTGCAGCAAATGTAACATCTCGAGTGTGGAGATTTATCACTTGTTAGGCGTAGGCTTAGCTTTACAACCTACAGACCTATATGAGAGACATGACTTTAACTTCGACGTTGATGCACAGAACTAACCGGCCATGCTTGCCATGCTTTAACGTTTGGGGCACAATTTACCGTGCACACTCTTTAACGTTGAATGCGGTTAACATCGCCCATTCTGCGGTGGTAATAGTATCACTTAGCTTCCGCACTATCGAACCGATAACGGGGCCAGGAGCATTCTGTTGGCAGATAAAAGCCGTTCAACGTCAACTGGGTAGATGAAGTGCCTCTTGCGCTCCAGATATTGCACGTCTTTCTTATTTATATATTACTAATTGGTTCTTTTTGAAGGCGGCAGAGTGCCGGTGATATAAATAAACAAAGTGTGACCTACATGGAGGTCACACATTGTCAAGCGGCAAACTCGCAGGCTTGCACTGACAGCGAACGAAAGTTCATTTTTCGGTCGCGAACGTTTATCTACAATGCGATATACGTGGGCGGGAGCACGTGGCTGTTTATTTTCCTTTTTCGAGTTAGGGTGAAAAATGGCAGCAATTTAAAATGGCTGTCTTCTGATGGCGCTCGATGACAGTTCTGGCATTATCTATCCTAATTATATATGGCCCATCAAGAAATGACAGGTACTTTATGCTTATCTTTCCGGCTACTAGGTACGTACTGAGTGATTGAGTGAGTGAGTGGTGGTAGAATAAAGTATTAGTGTAAGTAAGAGTGCGAGCATAGTAAGTTTGAGCATGAGTGATCAACTGTGAGCAAATGTGAGTATGAGTGAACATGAGCGGGAGTATATGAATGAGCGTGGGTATTAGTCAGCGTGAGCATGAGTGACTGAGGGAGCAAGTGGGGGCAAGTGTGAGCGTGAGTATGAGCTAGTGGGAGCTTAAGTGAATGTGAGTACGAGTGAATGTGAGTACGACTGAATACGTGTATACGAGGGAGTGTTTGTTTCAGTATAAGTGAGTATGTTTGAGTCTCGTGTACAGTGAGTGTGAGTGCGCAAGTGAGTGCGATTGAGTGGGAGTATTAAGCGTAAAGGTGAGAAGTAAGAGTGAGTGAGTGAGTGGGCAAGTGATTCTGTCTTATCTTATAACCATGTAATCACAGCAGTGCGTAGTCCTGAATCTCCACTCGAATATATCAGCCATGTCTTCATTTCGCGCAAATAAGTGGCTGAAATCAAAGTGATTGTCTTTTCCGGTTCATACGGTTGTCACGTTAGTACAGGCCTGAAAATAAATGTCGACTTTGCTTTAGCGTGGGGGTTCACAAAGTCATTATAGGATACGCTATACCAGCTTCATTTGCTGGCCTACTCGAGAAGTTTTGCTTTATCCCGGTGCACAACGAGTTCTTAATTAGCTTCCGGGGTCCACCCTAAACTCGCATGGTCTGGACCACAAAGAAAGTAAAGGATCTTTTCTCGCAAGAAAGATCGTGGGCAGAAAAAAAAAATAACTTCCACTGTGCCCAACAACACGCTGCCGACGACGACGCCGAGACAGAACTCCTGTCCCAGGGGTGGTCGGTGCTGGTCTATTCCCATCCACCGCGAAATCCCGAGTAATTAAAGCAAGCCACCACCAGTCTAGATGAAGGAAGGTCGTTCCACGGAGTGCACGAGGTCTTAGCTAAGCTGGACTCGGCCACCAAACGAACTCGGCGTCTCCCGCCATTCTGAAGCGCATGCATTCGTTCGTCGTCCGTTCGTTTGTGTGTGTGTGTGTGTGTGTGTGTGTGTGTGTGTGTGTGTGTGTGTGTGTGTGTGTGTGTGTGTGTGTGTGTGTGTGTGTGTGTGTGTGTGTGTGTGTGTGTGTGGGAGGGGAGGGGGGGGAGGTCTACGTCTTTCATTTTCTTCGTAACAGCAGGTGAGTACTAGGAAGGGCCAAACAGGAAAATTGCGCAAACAGTACACCTGAAGTTTACTGTACGCTATATTTATCACATGGCAGAACGTCGCAGAAGGATAACCGATCATTCTAAAAGGCTCCAAGCTCCCAGTGAATACACGTTCAAATAGTTTACGAACCAAAATGAGTACATGGTGAACACAAGCATGGCTCAGTATTTAAATTTGGTCTTCATTACTGAACAGCTCCTGCCACTAAAAAAAAAAAAAATCAGAAGACGCATAATCAACAGAAGCGCATTTCAGCAGAAGCGCTTGAAGCGCTTGAAGCAATTGCCATTATTTTGTCAACGAGTGTCTGCGAATGCTGGTGCTAGGTGAGTAAACGAGGCAGTTGAAGCCACGGGACTCAGTGTGACAATCTATTCAATTACACTGGCTTCGAGATCGGCCCATTCCTTTCACCAGCCATTGGAACATTCAACCACGTCACAGAGTGGGAAAGCAGGAGGCCATGGAAGGCAGTGCCTTCAAAGCATTGCTGTCCATGGTGGGGCTTACATATCTCTTTTCCGATTGAAGGACTTGATCAGCATAAATTGTGATTTACTTACTAAAGTGCCAGCTTACCTATAGGGTGTGTGAAGTAAGCAGTGAAGGAGCTGACTAAAAAAAAAGGGGGGGGGGGGGCAGGGAACTAGGCACACTCTTGCTTTACGGAGACAACCTCTTTTTCTTGCTCTATAATTGCCGTCCAGGACACTCCAGACCCTAAACTGTGTTCCCTTACCTCCCTTATTGAATTACAGTCATCATGACCATGACTATAGAGACAGTTGATCGTATATTAGATGGACTGCTTTAAGATTGTTCACCCATATGACAAACAAGTTTTATCGAGAAGTGTCTTCTTTGGTGTCGTCGCTGTCATCCTCTTCAAAGGCCGTCCACCTAATGCAAATCATTCAATATATTTTCTATGTGCCCATCGCAAACAAAACAAAAATTGAAAGAGCGCTGGTCGTCTTTCTACCAAGACGCAAACCTTTAGCAGTTTTATTCACACTGTCCCCACGTGATACTCTTCTTCAACAGCTGCTTATTCATCACCCGGTAGTACATCTTTCTTCGCCGCCTCAGATGTGAAGCAACGTTCATAGACAGAACCATATAGTTAAATCCCTGTCCAACTACTTCGAATAGTCTAAATAGCAAGCAAGCAGAATCTACACGTTCTCTCTGCACCACTTCCAAGGCAGTCTGCACTATACCTCTCCGAAGCCCTCACTTACATAGAGAGCCTTAATTATTTCTTCCATTCGTTTCTGCCTGAGGAGAGAAGTTTCAGCAGTCCTTAACCATTTAACCTACCAGCACAGCGCCTAGATCCGCCATTTTCCCCGACATAACACCGACTCACAAGACGAATCTTTCCCGCGCGAAGAAAGAGAGAAGACACATCCATTGTGTTCTGGTAGAGCCATGGTTCCTGTTGCACGGCTTAAACACGAGTGCACTGAACTACCAGCAGCAAGGCAGCCTAAACCTACCAACGGGCAGCTGTGATTCATTCCAGAGGTTCCTTCTCCTGTCTTTCTCAATCCACGCCCGTGGCGTGTCTAAGTCCCTGGGTATTTGCAATAATGAGTTCGTCTGCAGCATCAGCACTGGCACTGCATACTGAGCGTGCTTGCGCGCAGTGTGCAGTGCCAGTGCCAGGACGCAAAGAACGAGAACCTAGTCCATGCGTGGCAAGTTCCTTGGCTTGAAGTGAAGGCTTCCACCAACTGGTAACACATACTCAGCAGAAACAAGCGCATGCCATCACATATATTATGCTCTATCTCACAAAGTGCGTGCAGTGCGGAGAAGCCTTTGAATATTTGCAGATGATCAGCATCGCAAAATCCAGCCGTGTTTCTATTAAAGACGATAGTATTTCTTGAGATACTTGAACACAGAAATTTCGGCCTGTCTGTCTTGCTGTCTGTCGCACAAATCAGCTGCCCGGCCAAAGTTTAAGCAGTTGCGCAACAACCAGCCATCTTGAACTGGTGGCTGCGTTTATACTTGTAATGTTGCCGATCAAAAAGCAAATACTACGCAAATCTCAGACGCAACATCAATGCGTAAGCACTAGGTAGTTACTTTACTATATAATACATAGATACGTTATTCTAAAGACCATAGTTTTTCTCAACCTGCCCTTAATATGTTACGCTCTGCACGAAAATACAAAAAAAAACGAAAAACGCCAGGCCTGTGTGGAAGGCCCAACAGAGTCACAGCGAAAGCTAAAAGACCGGCCTTTCAGAGCCTTTTCTAAACACAGATTGGGTAACTGCTGGAAGCACACTTGCTTGATGTCCACTACGGCATTAATAATAAAAATTTTGGGGTAGTAGGCCGGCATTCGCTATGCTATTTTTCATCATTCTTTTGAGAAATGTGGTATGCGTTAAAGTATTGCGAGGAATTTTGTGCCAATTGTTCATGCATTGCGTGATGACGATGAGGAATCATGCTTGACGTGGGTATGCATCACAGTTAATAGCTGAACAAAAAAAAGCTTTTGTAATGGGTTGGACCATTGGACGACCCACTCGTTACGCTATTCACATTGTGTGACGACTGCTTTTTCCTTCGCTGTTTTAAATCGCTTTATGTGTCGTATTAACGCGATTGATTTCCCGACATCAAGCCTGCCTAAGGCAAGTTTGCCATCAAGCCATAAGCCCCGGCGTGGCTCAGTGGCAGAATACTGGGCTGGCACCCAGCGGATCGGGATTCGAGCCCCACTGTGTCATTGGTACTAGGATTTTTTTTTCTAATTTCGCGAGATGTGGTTACGTACGCTGGCGGCGGCGGCGGTGACGGTGAACTACGGCGCTGCGGGAGACCCAAGTTCTCATTTCATAACAGCTTTTGCTGTAAAATAACACCACATTCACGAGTTGAGTGATGACTAGTGGGGCGAAGCGAATAAACGAACGGATGGACGGATGGCTGCACGAACGGACGCACGGATGGACAAATGGAAGCACGGACGGATGAACGGACGGAAGCAAGAACGAACGGACATACCAATGGAAGCACGGACGGACTGATGGACGCATCGCCCCATTCATCACCATCCACTCCGGGGATATGTTGCGATTTTTTTTTAAGCCTGACATCTCCGCCGTACTTTTCAATGTCCTCCTTGTATGAAAACGAAATCCGTACTTTTTTCCGCGCTGCACTGAAGTAATGTGGCAGAGCGTACTACCTGGCGTGCCAGAACGGAATAAATTATCCGTGCACATAAACGAGAGGGCAACGCGAGCTTCCGGGGTCCTGCGACGCGTTCAACGTTCACCAAGCTCGCGGGGTCCGGCTGTTTGCGTTTGTTACTCAAGGATGCAGCGGGAACTAACTCCGGTCTGCTGAACGTTAACGCTAGGGAAGTGGGTTACAGGAAAGAAGGAAAAGAAACGTTATAATAGAGGGGACCCGAAATTGCGCGTAGCGCAGGAAAAATGAGGTCCGTAGCGTGGTCCTTAGTTCCGTATACGCGAGGATTCGCTCTTTCTCAATCGTCGCCCTGGTTAAGCATTTATTAGCGCCGCGCAGCCTGGTCCCTTCCTATTAGTAGCGCGTTCGTTAGTTCCCTATACCGGGAGATGGCGGGGGAAAAAAGGAAACGATAAAACGAACCACACGTAGAGCCACCCAGTCTTTTCACGCAAGAAGAAAGCTAGTAGCCGTTACCGAGGCTTTAGTGCGAAGCTAGAAATGAGGCAACGATGTTAACAATCATTACTTTCGTTGTATTTTCACATTAAGTAGCTCATCATAATGGTTATACTAATACAAAAATGATAATAGAGCGGAATGTTCGAAACATGCACGTTGAATGTGCGACAGCGACGATTCGACAAATTCACAAGCTTCTTTGTTTATTTGTTTGGTGCATTCTGACAAAATTTATAGATATGAAACGAAGAGTGGGAACTACCATAGGACTAAATAACAAAGTAGGTGAAGAATTAAGACTTGATTTGTTATAAATTGACAATTATCTCATTAAAACTATTCGAATCATGGCCTACACCTCATGTTGGTTGAGATCCAAGAGTTCAAAGAACATCCATCGACAGATCATTGTTGCATCCTGTACAAGGATGGTGGGGACTTCGGCAACTATAGTCTGAGCGACACACGGCAGTATCTTCAATTATTTTGCGTCAATTTTTGTTTCATTTATGCCTCTTGTCTCTCTCTCCCTTTTCGTACCACCCCTTTTCTATCGTCTGTCACTCCCCTAACCCACTTCCCCAGCACAGGGTACCCAGCCAGTCTAAGAATTCGCTAGACACCCTCTTCATCCACTTATTTCTTTCTTCATCCTTCCTTCGTACCAACCAAAGAATTTACCAACGGTCACGATATGACCTTATGCGACTTCTCAGCGCAGATGTTTATGGTTCCAGATTTTCGGCAAAGGTGACCAACTACACATGCGTTCAAGGCGACGCGGAGTGGCGAGTGCTTTGTTTTATGCATCAACGGAACCTGGTGTCACGAACTTCCACCGCCGCTGACTAACAGGAAACTTGCGTGCCATATCATAAAGATTCTAGTTCTAGCGGACTATCAAGCGGGTCTCTAAGCGGACACATAACAGACCCGTGATCTAGTAGGCCTTTAAGCGTCCGCAAGAGCATTCCACACATGAAATGTCCCTACGATCAACCCACTTTCCCATGCCCGTGTGCAAGAGACGTGCGTTGAGCTGTCACAAGAGGCGCGAGGGGGCACTGACATTGCAGTAGCTAAGAAAACAGCTGGTTTGCTCTCATCATACGAAACTACAAAGGGTTGGTTGGTTGTTCCTCAGAGTCCTGGCGCAACCCACCACGGGGGATCGGCCATGAAACGGACGGTGCCTCATTTGTGAGGTGGAGTTGTTTTACCAGCCGGATTATTTAGATAAGGCTGTTTAAACAAAGAACCAATCGGTAAACAATAGATTAGAAACAAAATAAATAATTCTGATCTATCGTTTACCAATTGGTTCCTTGTTTAAACAAAGGGGCAGCCTCTTTTTCACTCTCTTTCGTTTTCGTCCAATCTATAGATTAAGCCGGCAACGGCGACGCCACTCAATGCAGGACGCTCGTTTTACAGCGAAAGCTATTAGACATCAAAACTGGGGCCATGCGTGACGCCGTAGTTGTCAGCCGCCGCCGCCGCCGCCGCCGCCGGTGTCCGTAACCACAATCGCGAAATAAAAAAAAACCTAGCACCAAGGACACAGTGGGGCTCGAACCCAGGTCCGCTGCGTGTCAGCCCAGTACTTTACCACTGAGCGACGCCGGTGCTTGAGGCTTATTCGCAAACTTGTCTCCGGCAAGCTTAATTTTGGGAAAGAAATCGCGTTAATATGAGTAATAAAGCATTTTAGAACACCAAAGGAACAAGCAGGCCTCACAAAATGCGAATAGCGTAACAAGTAGGTTGTCCAATGTTGCAACCTATTACAATAGCTTGTTTTGATCACCTATTAACTGTGGCCCACACTTCAGGCATAATTCCTCATCGTCGTCAGCCACTGTATGAATTGACTAGTATGTGGGGTTTAACGTCCCAAAGCCACCATATGATCATGAGAGACGCCGTAGTGGAGGGCTTCGGTAATTTCGACTACCTAGAGTTCTTTAACGTGCACCCAAATCTGAGCACACGGGCCTACAACATTTCCGCCTCCACTGAAAATGCAGTCGTCGCAGCCGGGATTCGATCCTGCGACCTGCGAGTCAGCAGCCGAGTACCTTAGCCACTAGACCACCACGGCGGGGAAGCCACTGCACGGGCTATCGGCCTCCTGGAAAGTGTTTAGCGGATACAACGCTTCTCAGAAGAAGGACAAAAAATAGCGTAGCAAATGCTGGTCTACTACCCAGAAATTATTATTAATAATACCGTAGTGGGTACCCGGAAAGTGTGCTTGCAGCAGTTACCCCATGAGCGTTTAAAAAAGGCTATGAAAGGCCGCTCTTCTAGCTTTAGCTGTGACTGCGCTGCGCGCAGACCAGGCGTTGTTATTTGTTACACATAGAAATTGAGTCCCTAAATTTGCACTGCGCTCGTATGCTTTATGAAAGACACACGCGAAATTGTCTTGAGTTATTGTTGCGAAGGTATTCAAAGGTGTGCTTGTGTACAGCCTACAGAACATTGTGCCTGATTATTCAAATTCCATTCTGTTTCATCATCCGCCAACTCTTCCCCATCAGTCACTCCCAGACGCCTCGCGCCGAACGCTTTCACTAAATGTCTGAAGCGGGGCTCCGCTGTGAAAGCTCCGGGCATGACGCCGACGCCAAAGTCGAGGGGTGACATAACGAGATCAAGGAAGGCTGCGCTAGAGCTCTCCTTGGTTGTTTGTTTGGCCTCTCTTATCCTCCTAGAGCTGGGGCTAGTAGGGGTTACGGGCTGTTATCACTCAGGACTGACCGAAATGTACAAAGTGAAGAAGAGGATAGGATTAATGTGATGATTGGGGTGGGGTTGGGGAGTCTGTAACGTCTTTAGCGTGCGGAACGCCGGCGCCACTACCGACCAGAACCTAAGGCGTCATCATTTAAGTCTGGAATATTTTATTTTAGAGTAGTTATTTCTACGATCAACGGCCACTGTGTTCCTTCCATAGTTATGCACGTATGTGTGTGTGTATGTATGTATGTACGTATGTATGTACGTATGTATGTACGTATGTATGCACGTATGTATGCACGTATGTATGCACGTATGTACGTATGTACGTATGTACGTATGTATGTATGTATGTATGTATGTATGTATGTATGTATGTATGTATGTATGTATGTATGTATGTATGTATGCACGTATGTATGTATGTATGTATGTATGTATGTATGTATGTATGTATGTATGTATGTATGTATGTATGTATGTATGTATGTATGTATGTATGTATGTATGTATGTATGTATGTAGGTATGTATGCATGTATGCATGCATGCATGCATGTATGTATGTATGTATGTATGTATGTATGTATGTATGTATGTATGTATGTATTTGCGTGTGCATGTCTGTGTGTTTAAAAAGCACTATGACGCGTTCTGTAGCTGTGGGTTCCAGTTCAATTCCATTTTGATGCAATTTAAATCGAATGCGTACATGATTGGCTCACGCCCAATTTGGGGAAATCGCCGAGAAGTCGATCGTGTAACAACAATTGACATAGATGAATTATGTGGCTGTCGGAAAGGACCATGATATCCCATGAAAATTACTATTGGTGCTTTAACAACTTCGACCCAAACCGCTTTGATTCGGATAAAATTTTGACCGTGCAGCAAGCATTTCTGTGACACTGTCCTGATGGGGACGCTTCCAATGACAATGTTTGAAATAGCTATCTTCAATTTATTTAGATAAATGGTGACTTGTTTTTTTTTTTAAACACGCGTGCTTTTTGTCCACTGCTCTGGCCTGTTACGTGAAGCGTTTCTTTTTTTTTTTACCGCAGGGTATTTATATAAACGTCACTTACCAGCCAGTGTCATGTACGCGGTGACTTCGCAGCTTTTCGCAGTCAGAACAACGACAAAGCAAGTCTTCACATTCTACCCCTACAGCAACAGCTATTGCTCAAACACTACAACAACTACTATCTAGAATACAACTAGTACTGCTACTACTGCTATACTACTACTTCGATAACTACAGTTAATACCTGAACAACAATAACTACCGCTATTTTACTAATGCTAGTACTGGAATAAAACAACTAATACGGCTACTTCTTTTATGATTATTTTTATTATTACAAACACTACTATCACACACAAACACACATACGGCTACTTAGAATAGAACTTCTTAAAGAGTACGGTATGCCAACTGAGCGTATAGAGTAAATTAAAACAGACGATAACTACCGTTCACAGCACGAGCCATAGTGTATAGTAGTAGTCATCGGGGTTCTTTAGCAATTTAGAAAAAAAGCAGCCATTTATGTCTCCGGTGAAGCTTAGCTACATACTTCAACATTCGTTTGAAAATGTAGCTGAACTGCTCTACATCTGGTTAAAGCGTATCCGAACGCCTTCGCCTCCCGTTGAAGCGGGTTGAATAAAAATTCACAGGTTTTTAAAGCATTCGCTCAAGAAGACACATCTGCTTCTTTCCTTTTTTTCCCTCCGTTGGTGCATTGGTTTTTCTCTGCGCCACCACTCTTCCTAAAGCGTTCTGCTGCTAATATAACATTGCATTGCCTCCGGGATCGGAGACACTGCGAACTCTTTTGCACCTAATATGATTTGCACTGCCTCCTATAGATTCGCACACCATTGACCAAACGACAATGTCGTGCAACGATGTCATGTGAAGTTTGGTTGCACAACGTCATAGAGGTGTCGCGATGACGTCCCAAAGTATTGCGATCTGTGGTGTCACAAATTTTTGCGCTGGCCTTTTCCTCGTGTATTTTTTTTTTCGCGCCATACGCTACGTTAAGAATGAACTAACTTGCCCAACAAGTCACTACACTGTGATGTCAGAAGCAGTCATATAGAGGCGTCCTCACGTGACGTCACGTTGGAAAACGTCACGGTGACACCACGATAGGTGCGAATCGGGATGTCAGAAGCCATCATATGGTGACATCATCCTGTGACTTCAGGATATACAACGTCATAGTGACAGCATGATGACGTCACAAATTACTGCAATCGGTGACGTCAGAAGTCGTCATATTGCGACGTCATCACGAGATGACGTAACCATATGACGACTTCTGACGTGACTCGTGTTGACGCCAACGGCAAATTCTTGCGCTTCATGAGGCATTTAAGGCATTCTCCTTGGAAATATTAGTTAGGGCTGATGTCACAAAACTACGATGTGATTAAGAGATACGCCTTACTGGAATGCTCCGGAAATGCAGACCACCAGGGGTTGTTTGACGCGTGCCTAAACTTTAGCACACGGGCTTCTACAGCTTCGCTCTCCATAGAAAAAGCGCCTGCCGTGGCTAAAGTGGGCTGAAGGCGGTGCGACCGGATAAGGAACCGAGACGGTGCTCTGCTAGACAAACCACGCTTGAAACCGCCGACACGCTTCTTTTCCCAACATCCACCCTTCTAACTCCCCCCCCCCCCCGGCTTTATTATTTGGAACCCCCCTGACTCACTTAAAGACACCAACCATCGCCCGCAGCACTGAGCTTCATGGAGCAGGCGATATGCCATGGTCGGGTTGAGAAGCCACGGATCGCATGGGCCCCCAAGCGGTTCAACACGAGGCGCATACATAGCGACAAACAACAACAACAACAACAACAACAACAAATTCAGAAGTAACGACAAGAGCAACTGTAGGAGCGACAAATCGTATCAGCGACCGCATCCACCCACCGAAAGGGCTACGGGAAATGACGTGCATGTCTGCAACAGGAACAAATGTAAGAACACACAACAACGGCAACGACAAAATAACAACAGCAAACAACGACTACAAACCGTGTCTGCGGCCGTAAACACCACCCCGCGAAAGGGCTACGGGCAAACGATGTGGAACGAAGCGGGTGAGGTTGAAATCTAAAACCTCGGAGTGTTGTTACTTTTTTATCAGCTTTTTTTGTATTTTGCTTTCATGTTTTGGCTTACTCCTAAGGCCAGTGTGCGTACCCCCACTTTGTGGGAGGCGAGCAGATGTTTCTTGTTTACATGTTTATCGAAGCTGACGACTAAAAAAAAATATGTTTGAAAAGTGGCAGCCGACTATAAAGAAGCAGAGTATAGACTACCAGATATTCATAACGGTGCAGCAAAGTTGAAGGATACCGGGGGCTTCAACGAAGAAGTATATACAGGATAGTCGGAAAGTTGAAGTGAACTAAAACGGTAAACTATACCTCACTTCCTAGGGAAAGATAGCTATATTGAAGTATATTAAAATTATTGAACAAAGAAGACGAAGTCGCTGAGCTATTATGCTATTGTGCTCGTGAACAACTGCGCCACAATTTCATCTGCGAAAATTTTGGTTTATATTGGAAGTACACCATTTCCAAATAAAACAACTTTGCCACGTAATCTTTCTTGTTGGTTTTTTTTCTTTTTTTTTCTCTCTCACGCCAGCAATTAGCGAGCCATACGGTGCTATAAAATCACGTATTTATAACGCACGTACAAGGTCAAAATTTTTTCTTAATTCAATTGCGCGTTATGTAGGGCACGACGTTGCTACAGCTTCCGGTTGTGAATTAATATTCTATCTTTTATTTCTTCTTAACTGTTAGTTGTCTCCTCCATACATAGATGGCGACGGTGGCAACGAGCCGCCAACTACAGGATACGTGGGCTTCTACGGAAGTTTCATAACCAGTTTACATATACCTCGCAATTTCTGCAAAATACAAATGGCGCCGTTCACTTACCGGAGGAGCTATACGAATGCAGCTACGACGCCACGGTACAGGAGTTCCCGGATGGACGCCGGCTACAAATGAACGCATTTTGAGCTTCAATAGGGGGAAAGAAGAAGAAGACGTGTGACATAAAATTTTCCCCGTTTAACTATACTCGGGACTAAACATAACTTACAACACTGATTAGGCTTTCAAATAAATGTATAATCACCTTCATTACTACCATTGTCTATACATGTGAAACCCAAGCACCAGCAAATTTTGACCCTTTGTTGGCTAAGGCAAGCTTCCAGTGAGTAATCTTACGTATTTCGCGATGCCTTTTTCTCATTATACTTTTTTTTTCTCGCTGTTCTTTTATGCTGTAACACTCTTATGTACCAAATAATGGTAAAAGGCCCCTCTGACAGTTTGTAAGTTAGGCACCTCCTGATAGCATCTAAGTCGACTTCCTTGACCATGTCATCATTAAAACTGAACTTTGATTGACTAACAAAAACTATGATATATGACATAATCTTTACTGTACGCTGTTATACAAAGCAGTAAAGTGTTTCACATGCACTGCTATACAACTGATCTCCGCATTACACGTCTCTCAAAATACCGCTGCAGTTCCCGTAAAAAAAAGTTAGAATGGCGTTTTTTTTTTTTTGTAGACTGTGTTGCCGTAGTCCACGCGGAACAAGACTCTGTACATCAGTACAAAACTGTCAAAACGAGGAACTGCGTCACCTTACGCTTGAATAAGTACGCATGCGTTTTCTTGCAGATACAGAGGCGTAGTGCTCCTTTCCACAGAGGAAACACCAGCGTGGATGCATCAGACAAATATTTTTTTTTAAAGAACGGAAAAGAAACAGCAAAGTATAAAAGAAAGACACAATGCCGTAGATAGGACTTCGTGGCAAGTCGAAGCGTTTTCGCAACGCCAACATAAATGGCGTGTAGCTCAGCGTGCCGGAAGGAGTACGCGGAAGCGTAAAGAACGCCACGTTCACCCAAAGAGGAGTTCGGTACACATGCGTGCTGACGCGTCCGAGCAACATTTGGTTCTGACTTGTTTACCATGTCCCCCCCCCCCTTCCCGCCACCCCAAAAAAAATAAACGAAATAACGCGGTTACGTAACACTATTCTTCAAGAGCCTCAATATATCGTTGCTTCGAATACTGCACGCCATTGTGAATTACCTTGTTTTCAGTGTGTGTTGTTTTAAGTTTCTATTTCTTCAGCTGGCGGCTGGATATGCTTCGAGGCATCGGAGATTTATCCTGCCTCTTTTGAAGGTCTTTTTTTCTTCAAAATATTCACTTGCAAAAAGTCAACTTGAAACGCGAAATAAAAAAAAAGGGGGGGGGGGGGGTAGGTGCATGTGTGTACTATTTCTTTGGTAAGCCACTACAACTTATATTGGGTAGCAGCTTATAGTAAACAACGGCGCAGCTGTCAGATAAACACAACGGGAAGAAGCGTTTCTGGATGTGTGCTTACATTGTTATACTCGCCCCCCCCCCCCCCCCAACCAGCCGGGTTCCAAACTGAGTTCTGAAACGCATTTCGTGGCCAAACAACACGGTATGCGCGGTTGTCCTTTCCGCTGTCGCACAGCATGTGTCGAGAAGCTCTCTGCTTCGCGCCGTAACACAAACACCTCTTGTCGTACCAGGTAGCCGAAGGCGTTCTGAGGTTTTGTGCGATGCAATATTTAAATACGTTTCTATGCGTATCGATACCAATGTTCTCTTTTTTTTCTGTATGGGGCGAAGCTCAGGCACACACGCTGTCCGACCGTTCTGGTCGAGGCTCGTCATAGTCTCTATAGTCGAAGCGCAGGTACGAAACATCTGCGCGCAATACCGTCTACAAAACGTACATAGCACGCATACGGTTTAAAACATTATCTGTGTGCAGCACGGTCTACAGAGCGTACACGGCGCGCCTGTGGTTTAAGAACCGACATTGTTTACACCGTTTATCATTTCGCCAATTGTAGACCACTATTCACCATCACTTTGTGAATCTGCATCAGTTCTTTTATTTTTATTTTTATTTTTTGCTTTCTGTCGTGGTCGACGGCCCTTTAGGGTCAGCTAAGCTGATTGCGCTGCCGGCAAGAAAGAACAAGTGAGACAATAATACTATCTCGGGTATTAGGCGCCTATACCAGGGCATATGGTTAACGCTCATGAGGCACACCCAAGCGGAGCGCGGAGCAGGAATAAACGTTTATTGTTCAAAGACAGAGAGACACAGACATACATGGACAAACAGACACAGACATACATGGACAAACAGACACAGACATACATGGACAAACAGACACAGACATACATGGACAAACAGACAGACAGACAGACAGACAGACAGACATGGACAGACAGACATGGACAGACAGACATGGACAGACAGACAGACAGACAGACATGGACAGACAGACAGACAGACAGACAGACAGACAGACAGACAGACAGACAGACAGACAGACAGACAGACAGACAGACAGACAGACAGACAGACAGACAGACAGACAGACAGACAGACAGATAGATAGATAGATAGATAGATAGATAGATAGATAGATAGATAGATAGATAGATAGATAGATAGATAGATAGATAGATAGATAGATAGATAGATAGATAGATAGATAGATAGATAGATAGATAGATAGATAGATAGAGAGACAGACAGACAGACAGACAGACAGACAGATATAGATAGATATAGATAGATAGATAGATAGATAGATAGCTAGATAGATAGCTAGATAGATAGATAGATAGATAGATAGATAGATAGATAGATAGATAGATAGATAGATAGATAGATAGATAGATAGATAGATAGATAGATAGATAGATAGATAGATAGATAGATAGATAGATAGATAGATAGATAGATAGATAGATAGATAGATAGATAGATAGTCAATTGAGTGAATATGCCTCAAGGGTGATGCTAAGGAGATAAATGTCTGAAGATTACAAGCCAAGCGAGTTGGTTACAGTTCACGAATTTCGTGCTGTGCTCAGGTGTAGGACGCCGGACGGAAGCACACGTACGTGACAGGCACTGACTCCCTTGTTGTAGCGGTTTACTTTTTTTAATATAGAGTGTGCTAATCTTGCGAAATAAACTTCACTTTGCGAAATAAAAATACTTTGCTAAATATACTTCGCTAACGAATCAGCGCCTGTCTTGTCTCCTTCTATCCGGCGTCCTAATAATGAGCGCTGCACGCAATTCATTGTGAAGATAACAGCTGCCCGATTGATCATTTCACCTGCACTGTGTTGCCTTGGTATTTATCGTAAGCGCGTTAACTATAATATGCCTTTGGCACCTAATTAAGTAAGCGAGACAAGCCCCTTTTGACATTGTGCGACGTCAAAAGGCAACCCGTGTAAGAAGGACTCGAACGTACGACCTCCGCTTATGGTGGAGAGCACTTCCTATACGCCATCCCACACTGGAGAATGTCTGATGCAACGAAATGATATATTCCCATTCATTCGAAGCGCTCTGCCCGAAATATACATACGCAGCTTCCATTAGCAGCGCGCGGTTGGTGGTGGTCTTCGACAATGCGAATCTCGAGTCCCTTACGGCGTGTTTCACTGCAAGTAAGGACCGAACATGGAAAATCAATTAGAACAGGCAGTATGCGAAGAAACAGTTGACGAGGGGGGCCCGAAGTCCGCGTTTCAAACTCCAGGCTCGTCGGCAAGGTCAGTCTGGTAACGGTGCGTATATTTCAGGGCGCATACGAACCCCTCAAGATTTTAAAAGCAAGAAGCAAACAAAGACTGGAAGCAACTACACTGACATAAAGGGAAACTGAAGACAAACGACGGCTTGGCTTAGATTGATAAAATGCACTGCGAGAACTACAATGTCATACGCTTCACTTTAATATTTTCATTATTAGCAGAGAAAATCAACGTTGAACTCGTATTTTAGTAATTTCGTGCCGATATCTTCGTGCGTAAGGTTGAAACGTTTAAAATGTATCTCTCGTATTTTCGTGACATTGGCTCAACGAAGCTTTCTGAAACTTTGCATAGTAGGTCCATCTATGGCACTCCTAGATGGTATTTATTTATTTATTTATTTTCAAATACTGCAGCCCAATACAGGGCTATTGCAGGAGTGGGGTACATTTACATGAACAAAATACACTGATTACAAGGTTGACATAAAAAAGAAAAAAAAAGATTTAATATTGTTGCGTACATGCACGAAGAAAAAGAAGCGTATACGGTGAACGCACTTGTCGCCCAGAGCGAGAGAAGAAGAAGAGGATCAGGAGGATCGTTAACCAGTCGGCCGCTTCTGAGCTGCCCCTCGCGACCTAATAAACGGCCCCTATCAACGTCTACCAGTCTCTTTCAAACGTAACAATATAACAGTGCGTCTACAAATTCCGACAACGATAATTCACAAATACTACCGGTTAAGTCATTCCACATTTCAATAACTCTAGAAAAAAAATGTTCTTCAAAATATTCGTGTGTGTAAAGAAAGGCTTTAAGTTGAGGCTGTGGTAACGCCTAGTTGAAAGAGTATCAGCATATGAGATGTAATCATCTGAAGATAGTCTACGAGATGAGTGAAGAAATGAATGCGATAGCTTCAAAGAATCGGTTTCACGTCTGGTGGATTGGAGAGGGAGTTTCAAGGAAGTCATTGCTGATACTTCATTTTTACCGATTAGGAGCTCCATGTGTTCGTCCTTCCGTCCTTCCGTCTGTCTGTCCGTCTGTTCGTGCTTCCGTCCTTCCGTCCGTCTGTTCGTGCTTCCGTCCTTCCGTCCATCTGTTCGTGCTTCCGTCCTTCCGTCCGTCCGTCCGTCCGTCCGTCCGTCCGTCTGTTCGTGCTTCCGTCCTTCCGTCCGTCCATCCGTCCGTCCGTTCGTCTGTCCGTCTGTTCGTGCTTCCGTCCGTCCGTCCGTCCATCCGTCCGTCCGTCCGTCCGTCCGTCTGTCTGTCTGTCTGTCTGTCTGTCTGTCTGTCTGTCTGTCTGTCTGTCTGTCTGTCTGTCTGTCTGTCTGTCTGTCTGTCCACGTTTCCTGGCTTAGGCATTGAGGTCACGAGCACCGACACGTCCATATCAACGCACATATAGAATGGCAAAAAGGGGGTTCGCAGCAAATGCAATTGACATGTCATGCACTAGGTGGCGAAACGTGTCCTCCCACCCTCCCCGCTTATTCTCCAGTGCTCATGCGCACTCTATATACATATTTTTTGTCGAGGCGAGCAGACGAGTCGCAGAACAAGTAGCAGACGACGAAGAGGCGTTCCAGCCGTGAAATTCAATATCGTCTGCATGACCGAGGTGACACGTGCGCTATTGGGCCCATGTGTAGTTCTGGTGCTAGCATTTTTTTACGTGCTTCCTTGCTTCTCTTGCTGATATGAGCGCTGTTACTTTCTGCATATCATACGCGCTCTTTGTTCCTTCATGTTGTCTTCTATGCGCTGCTGATTCAAGCAAGCACGCGGACGAATTTTGGTGTGAATCAACAAAAAAAAAGAAATGCGAGGGTGCTGATAACAAGTGCTTTGAACCGTACAACTATGACATCCCCCCCCCCGAAAAAAAAGGCAGACTCTTCAATCTGATATTCGTTTGAGTACACTATATACACAATCGATATGTACACGCAGTGCAGTAGAGTTGGCGAAAATAGTCATTCTTGACTTTAAGCTATATCTGGATCTGTGTGAATGTACAAAAGGCTCACCTGCACAGTCGAAGCAAACTCGGCGCATAACTTCTCCTAAATGGCAGCAAACCTTCGCTGAGGGCATTTTAGATGCGGAGCATCTAATACTCGAGGCTTGTAGTGCGGCGCCGTCCGCAAGCTTCCTCCTCCTTCTTCCACCATCTGTGCACCCTTCCTCCTCTACACACCGCGTGCGCTTCTCCTCTTCACGAACATTCGCTAGCTGTATAATGTAGCTCGCATGCGCCGTCACGCTCCGAGAACATCGGCAGCTGACGCGCGCGCATGCGCCGTCGCGCTTCGAGAACATCGGCAGCTGACGCGCGCGCATGCGCCGTTGCGCTTCTCCCCCTTCTCGAACATTCGACAGCTGACAGTGCATGCGCCGTCGCGCTGTATATATACTCAAGGTTGGCGCTCGCTCGCTCAGTTGCCGCTCGTCGGTTGGTTTGTACGGCGCGTCGACGTCCAAGGTCACGGTGAAATGAATTCCAACGAATCCACAAACACAATGATCGACGTCCCTTCGACCAGCGCCGCCCTTTCGCATACGTGTGTACGTGTTCACTCATTTAACACCCCCTCCTACAACCACGTTAACCAATTTAGCCATCGACCCAAGTAAGTCGCACTTTAACACCCCATTTCACAACCACGTTAACCAATTTAGCCATCGGCCCAAGTAAGTCGCACTTTAACACCCTGTTAACCAATTATATGCTCCGCATCCTCCTCAGTGTTCCCCCGAGGGAAGCTGCGGGCAATTTTTTTAGCAGCACTCCCTTCATGCGGCTGTTACTACACTGTAAGAAAATAAAGAGAATCGTCTGACGCTTTGTTATAAATCCCAATAAATACAAGTGAGGCGACGAAAGCTTTGAAAGCATCCTGTCGCGGAGGCAATGCAAAGCCAAGTTAGGTTCGCAAAGATTTCAGGTGGTGGAAGGGGGGGGGGGGATCAGTGCAATTGACTGAAAAGAAAACGGATGAAGACGACTTACGCCTGAAAGTCTTCTCAGACAAATACGCCTAAAAATGCGCGTTTTTTATTATTTTTGCGTTGTGACACGGGTAATGACCTTTCTACAAGCAATACTTCTTCATTAGCTTTTCTTCTGTATATCGTACAACCTTCTGTTTATTATTTAAATCCATTCGCACGGTTTAAGCGCTCGAAATGTTTCTTCCGTTCGCGCCCCAATTTATACTCGCAAAACAACATTAGTCGTGACAATGTGTTACGAAAATTTTGTTGCCCTTTTATAGAAAGGTAAAGCTAACCATATTTTATTCTTGAACAAAAAGCGCGAAAAGCAGTGGGAGCCTATGTAGCTAAATCATCATCATCATCATCATAATCATCATCATCGTCATCATCTTCAGCCTGACTACGTCCACTGCAGGACAAAGGCCTCTCCCATGTTCTGCCAGTCAACTCAGTCCTGTGCTTGATGCTGCCAATTTATACCTGCAAACTTCTTAATCTCATCTGCCCACCTAACCTTCTGTCTTCCCCTAACCTGCTTGCTTTCTCTGGCAATCCAGTTAGTTACCCTTAATGACCAGCGGTTATCCTGTCTACGCACCACATTCCCAGCCCGTGTCCATTTCCTCTTCTTGATTTCAAATATGATATCCTTAACCGCGGTTTGTTCTCTAATCCACTCTGCTCTCTTCTTGTCTCTTAAGGTTACACCTACCATTTTCCTTTCCATTACTCGCTGCGTCGTCCTCGATTTAAGCTGAACCCTCCTTGTAGGTTTCCAGGTTTCTGCTCCGTAGCTAAGTACCGGCAAGATGCAGCAGGTATATACTTCTTCTCGAGGGATAGTGCCAATCTGCCTGTCATGATTTGAGAGTGCTTGCCCAATGTGCTCCACCCCATTCTTATTCTTCTAGCTACATCAGTCTCGTGGTTCGGCTCCACGGTTATTACCTGTCTTAAGTGTATACATGGTCTTTTACAACTTCAAAGCCCCGCCGCGGTGGTCTAGTGGCTAAGGTACTCGGCTGCTGACCCGCAGGTCGCGGGTTTGATTCCCGGCTGCGGCGGCTGCATTTCCGATGGAGGCGGGAATGTTGTAGGCCCGTGTACTCAGATTTGGGTGCACGTTAAAGAACCCCAGGGGGTCAAAATTTCCGAAGCCCTCCACTACGGCGTCTCTCATAATCATATATTGGTTTTGGGACGTTAAACCCCACAAATCAATCAATCAATCAATTTTACAACTTCAAGTGAACTATTACCTATCTCGAAGCGCTGTTCTTCACTGATGTTGTTGCACATTACTTTCGTTTTCTGCAGATTAATTTTAAGACCTACTTTTCTGCTCTTCTTGTCTAACTTCGTAATCACAAGTTGCAATTCGTCCCCTGATTTACTCAGCAATGGAATGTCATCGGCGAAGTGTAGGTTACTAAGGTATTCTCCATTAACTCTTATCCCTAACTGTTCCCATTCTAGGCCTCTGAAAACATCCTGTAAGCACGCGGTAAATAGCATTGAGGAGATTGTGTCCCCGTGCCTTACACCCTTCTTGATTGGTATTTTGTTGCCTTTTTTATGAAGCACTATGGTAGCAGTTGATCTCCTGTAGATTTTTTCCAGGATGTTTATATATGCTTCGTCGACACACAACACGTACATAAATAACACGTACAAAAAAAAAACTTGGCTTAGCACAAGACCTCCAAAGCATTTTCATATAAATGTAGGATGTTTACAAGGTATATTCGCCCATTTGTAGATGACGCCAGTTGCTCTTCTTCAGAGACAACGAAATATACTGAGTGCCGAATTCACGAGAACAAAATCAAAGAAAACTGCACTCAAACTGGAAGTCTTCGCGTGCAAATAACTCAACCACTCGGTCTTAATGTCCTCATTCGTCCCCGTGTGTGTCGTCAAATGATACATGTACGCTCGTTAAATCACAGGGATCATAGATCAAATGCGACAGTTCTCACAGACAAAGAAATTGGGACGATTGTATCAGCAGAAAATATGGCCATACAAAGTTCTATGCAAAGGCAGCTCCGAAAGAAAATAAAATTAAACACCAACAAAACCTGAAGGGTTAAAAGTAACAAAAAAATATCAGACAAAACCAAACGCAGGCACGCATGTGCGGATTAAACGAAGTCTCAATCGATTATTGCAATCGCATTTATGCGAGCAGAACGCACATTCGTTAGACAATAGCAGACGACTGCGAATGACGTCATATATTTCCTTCTGATGCTCTTGTGCACAAATCCAACTTTTTATGGGCGTGCAAAGTAGGGAAATGGTGTCGGCAACAGCAAAACTAAACAAAAAAAACTCTAAAACAAGGTTCAATTATGAATGCAGCTACTCCAAGAGGGAAACACACGGTAGCTACTGCCATAACCCCCGACTCGGTACCTCCGTGTTCTTTAATCGCATTACCGTCGAGGACAATTGAAACACGTTAACGTGGACCCCTGTTTTTTCTTTATTTCTCAAATCTTCTTCTAATCTCTTTCGTACTAATCTCGATGTAGATTTTGCGCTCTTCAAATTGACAAATGTACGTTCCTTGACTTCATGTAGATAAAAATCTCCGGCACCGATTATCTGGTCGTTAGTTTCGTTTCTATGCTCTTGTTTTTCTAAATCTTAGCACCAGCCCAGACCTCGATCTAACACTAAGAAGCGAAAGAAAATAAACACACATAAGGGGTGGGATGAAGGGATCGGGGAACACGACAGTGGGTTTTGAATTATAACGAGCCAATTAAAGAACAAATATATTCACCCTTCAGGGCGTCCGCACAAGGTTCACAAAGAAACTGAAAACAGAAGTCACAAAAACAGGTTTAACGTAAGATCAAGCGAATGACGCGTCCCAAGGCAGCAGCGAAGCCACTTACGGAACAATTTAGAACCGAGCTAGACACTTGTACAGAAAAAAATGGCCACCAGAGGGGGCGGTTTTCCTATTGTTTTAAAGCTAAGCCTTTCCTCTCGTCTGTTTCCTTCCCTATACTTTTTTTCCCACTCTGCTATATACAGAGTCTGAGCCTTTTTTTTTAACGCGGGCCGGACCTTACATATTTTTCTTAGGTCCCTAGCACGCCTTAAAAAATTAGGGAAAAAAATCAAAGCGCAAGATAGAGTGAAATGGCGACCCTAAAATGGAGGGCAGTCTAGAGATTACCGCATAAAAAATTAGAAAGAAAGAAAAAGACAAAGAATAACAGCTCGGAGGAATTTGTACTTGCCTTGGTAATCGCATTAAAAACTTCCGCCTGCACCGTCGAGACAGTGCTATCGAAAGCTTTTTCATTATGGTGCCGCGACGGATTGTTCCCCATTCGCTATTTAGAGTGCATGTCAAGCGCTTGCCTGATGGCCTCGTAGCTTTTCGCTTACAATCTACCGAGTCCGACAAGTTCAATTTCCATTTGTTTCAAACGTTCTCTGCCGCGTTTGAATGACAAAAAAATGAGCAAAGCTGTGCCGGCGATTATTCACCGTAAGCGCACCGCTTCATCATTTTTTATGGCCGCGTCTTAGTGCAAAGTACGTTGGAGTGAGAAAAAAATATGAAACTTTAAATAAAGAAGCCAACGTGCGATGACGGATCGTGCCAGTACATACACCAGAACGTTTGATTCCTGCTGCTCAGACCGTGCAAGGAAATGCATGTGCTTGCGCAAGTACACGCGCACACAGCACAAGCAAGAAAAAAAACAAAAGCTCGACACAATGACGCGCATGCGCAAACGTTGTCAAACAATCGTATTTCTTTTTTCAAAGCCCACAACGCTGAAGGATCTATTTCGAAAATTTAGGTTATACTAACTCGTGTTTGTAGGAGAGAAAAGTTTTAGTTTAGTTAGAGCAGCGCCTCCTTTATTTCTTTCAATGCAAGTGTAACAACACGCTTCTAAAGGGCAGTCATCGCCTGACGATAGTTACAGCGCGAGAACAGAACGACGACAAAGGGACAAGAAGGAGAAGTTTGTCGTCTTAGTCGTCGTTCTGTTCGCGTTTGTCACCTTTGTCGTCGTTCTGTTCTCGCGCTATAAGTATAGTCATGTCATACCAACTAGCCCGAACCGCCACACTTCCAAAGCGTCATCGTCAGTCCGCCTTAGTTCAGGGAGTAGTCGTGATGCGGCACCACATGCATAAATAGGCCCGTCTGAGTACTTTCCGCCGATGACGCGATCGACGTGTTTCCCACTCCAATATCATACGTCTGTCAGATTCGTTCCTTCGGGGGTCTTTCTTTGTGTCTCGAAGCAATGCCGCCGCTGCATCACAGCGCTCTCAAAGTCAGCGCACGCAGTATCGTTGCAGCGACGCTTCCCCATTGGTTGCTCGCAGCACGCCACGAACGCTGACACGCTATCTCAAATTACTATATATTTTACAGAGCGAACGGGACAGTCGACGTCATGAACACGAGGATTGCAATACAACGCCCCACGGATCTGTACAGAACTGAACAAAAAAAAAATATTTCTTCATATGATTTCCGTCGTGATGAACTATACATGATGGGCTCTCTTCCCCATCACGGCAAAGCACTCGTGAATGCTAGGCGATGGGAAAGAGCAAGAAAGAGCTAGAGGAGAGGGTCGTGAATGGGTGTATCGGGCGTATCTGGCTGGCATTGATAAAATTGAGGAGGCGCCAGTTGGAGGAACAGATGTAAGCACTGGGACGGGAAAGGGGGCGTCGTCCCCTTAATTCTTATAAAGGGTCGTGAAGCCTGTCCCATACCGTTACTCAGTCTCTCGAAAGCTCACTCTACTCGTCATTGTTGGAAGTGCAGAGTTGGGCAGGTTTTTGTTCATAATGGTGGTTGAGGGGCCCTTATATGTTTAATTCTAAGAAATGTTGCTCCCCACACTGAGGTGGAACAGCGCAGAAGACGGGTCAAAAAGCTCCCTGTCTTGTCTGTTTCTTGCTCCGTTTTCCGCGCTGTCCTGCCAAAATGTTCGTGAATAAAATGGCCTACTTGTAGTGTTCCTACTTAAAATAACGGAACAGCATTAAAGCTTCAGTATGGAACTGGCGTCCATCTTAATCTGCTTTATTCTTCACTTCTCCCTCCTTTTCTTTCCTGCCGCCGCTCTCGTGCTTCTTCATCTTCTGTCCAAAGGCTCATACCGCTTCACCCTTCCCGCTTTCTTTTAATTACCCCTCCTGGGGTAATACTTGAAGACATTCCCAATTGAAGCACATTCAACAGATCCACGTTCACCAGTGTACCAGACAGTCTTCAAAATTCCGTTCTGGGTGGCTGTCTTGGTCACAGAGTAAGGCCCATAAAATTTTGCACTAGAATCTCTTATTCCTTTTCTCACTAGTACGAGGTCGGTGACTTGAATGTTTGGCATGTCTGCTCGATGCCTCTTGTCGAAATTCTTTTTCATTCGTTTTCGGTACATCTCCTCCTGTGATTTTTGTTGCCTCTCCTCGACAATCTTGAGGTTTTCCAAGAGTCCCAACTCACGATCTGCCTGCAGAATAGGGGTCTCTCCTGTAGAAGCGTACTGTGGACTGCACCCCAAGCCACTTGTGTAGGATCGGTTATGATGTTTTACGGCTGCTTCTAAAGAACATTTCCATCCCCCAGGAAAATTATCGTACATCTTGATGTATTGTTTCACGTCCCGTATGGCACGTTCTGCAAGCCCATTCGCCGCAGGATGGTATGGCGCACAGAACTTGATCGATACATTGTGATCTCGAGCCCATCTTACTAGCTTTTCACTCTTGAACGCGGGGCCGTTATCGCATACGATTGTCCGCGTAGTTCTAAACATGTCTCTTTCGAGAAGGGTTATGACGCTATTTGCATCTTCTTTTCCTGCTCGTGCCGCGACCATCCTGGTGCATTCATCTATGGCCAGCAGAAAGGCTTGCGTTTTTCTGACTCCTTCCCGTTTCTTGTTAAGTTCGGCGAAATCCAGGTGAACTACTTCAAAAGGCACGTTCGAGTGGCAAGGTAGTATCATGGTGTCCGTAGGCTGTTTATACTTGACTTTGTGTACTTGACACACATGGCATGAACGAACGTACTGACTGACGTCTTTCTTCATGTGAGGCCACGTAAACCTCTTGACCAACTTGTTGTAGGTACGCCAAAAGCCGTCGTGTCCTCCAGATTCTGGGCTATCGTGGTACAAGTAAAGCACTTTGGAAACAAGAGTTGGTGGGACTTGATACCGACCTTCAGTAAAAACCAGTTGTTCTGAGCCTTCCCACAGCTTCACTTCATTGATTTCTTCAGATTTTTCTGTGTTGTTTTGTACCATCAATCTTGATAGAGCATCTGCATCGGTTAAAAGCGGTCCTGGTCGGTGCGAGATGGTGAAGTCAAATTGCTGCAAGTAATTCACCCATCTGGCGATACGCCCTTTAGTTTGGGTCATATTCAAGAGATGAGTGAGTGCCTGGTGATCGGTGAACAAAGTGAACTTCGTACCTTCCAGGTACGTGCGGAAGTAGTCAACGGCCTTCAGAACCGCCAGTGCTTCCTTTTCTGTAGTAGTGTAGTTTGTTTCAGACGGCTTGAAAGTGTAACTGTAGTAACCTACTACGTGTCGCTTTTCTCGGCCAGATGCTTCAATACATTTTTGATACAACACTGCACCAGTCCCATAATGTGAGGCGTCAGTGTTCAATTCAAAGGGTAAAGTGAAGTCTGGTATACGCAGAACTGGGTCAGAAGAAATTCTGTGCACCAAGTCACGGTAGACTCTCTCACATTCGTCACTCCATTCAAAGGGAACTTCTTTCTGCGTTAAGCGCGTGAGGCATCTAGTTTTGACAGCAAAGTCCTTTATGAAAGATCGGAAATGTCCTGCCAATCCCAAAAACACACGCAGTGAATGGACGTCATATGGTTTCTTCAACTGGGAGATCTTCTCGACGGACTCTTGTCTTGTGCTTTTGGTGTTCCCATCAAAGACTCTTCCAAGAAACACAACTTTTTGTTGAAAGAATGCACTCTTCTTAAAATTAACCTTGAGATGTGCCAAGCTCAAGGCGTTTAACACCTGAGACAGATGGTCCTGATGCTCAGCCTCTGTTTTGGAGAAGACTATAATGTCGTCTATGTACACATTACAAAAAACACCAAGGAATGGCTTTAGGACTTCGTTCATGATCTTCTGGAACCACGCTGGCGAGTTTTTCCAACCGAAAGGAAGCCGGTTGTATTCGTAGAGATCGAATGGCGTGATAAAAGCGGTGTACATTTTTGTTTCTTCGGTTAGTGGGATCTGCCAGAAACCTTTGCATAAATCGATGCGGGAAAAATGTCGGCAACCCCCGGTCTCATCTATAATTGTGTCGATCTTCGGCATAGGAAATGGTATGAGTTCTGTCTGACGATTGAGAACCCTGTAGTCGGTGCATAATCTGAAGGTTCCGTCTTCTTTCGGTGCGATCGTTATGGGAGAAGCGAAGGGTGATACCGAAGGTCGTATGATATCAGCATCTAGCATCTCCTGCAACTCTTTCTTGAGCCACATCTTTCGCTCTCTTGACATATTGTAAGGTGCTTTTCGGATGACGGTCTTATCAGCGAGTTCGAAAGGAACCTTGTGGGACTTCATCGCCTGAGGATAGCTTCCTATGCATACAAGTTCAGGGTAGGTCGTTGCGATATCCTCCGCGCACTTGACAACTCGTAGATTATCTTGTCTACCCTGATTTGTCTCGTTCCTTGCTACTCCTTCGACTAGAACCACATCGTCCCAGTACACGTTGATCTTTAGTTTCTTTATATCTGGTCTTGATAGCAAAAAGTCGTACGTTACCCCCTCTATCACCAACACTTCGCTCTCTATTTGCTGACCCTGGAACTCGATGTTTACAAAGGCCCACTGATCATGCAACGTTACTTTTCCATCATAGCCTTGTACTCGTAGGATTCTTCCACTATGCAAGCGATTTGCATCCACCAGCTTGGCATTTATAATGGACACAGAAGCACCGCTGTCTACCAGAGCCATCATATGTTTGTTTCCTACTTTGACGGGAATGTGAAGTAGGCTAGAGCAACTTAAATAAACAGTCTCATTTGGAGTCATCGGGTGGGACTGATCACCCTCGTTTATTAGTTTTTTTTCTGTCGAATACTCCTGAGCTTCAGTGTCAAGATTATTCACTCGACATCTTGGAACACGCCAGGGCAAGTTATCTGTGCGAGTAGCGAGGTGGCTCGGTTCTCGCTGAGCGCGGCTTGACCAGTCCGCTTTACTCCGACTGAAACAGCTGCTTGACTCGGCGGTTATGCTTGTTTCCGAAGCTGATGGTATGTTCTGAAGACATGCGAGGAGGTCATCTAGAGTCTTTGGTGACAGTATTTGCACTTGCTTCAACACGTTAGTGTGCAATCCATGCATTATTAAGGCAACTACGGCCGTAGATGGAAGCAAAGGCTCCGCCAGCTTTAAAAGACGGCGTTTCTCAAAGAAGTACTCGACAAGGCAACTTTGCTCAGACTTGAAATTAAGCGCCGTGTTCCATCTTTCTACTGGATTGCTTCGGAATGCAGTCAAAAACTTTTTCCTCCACTGGCTCCAAGAGTCGTCACTGTCTTCCAGAATGCATGTTTCATACCACTTTCGCGCAACACCTCTCAAGTAAACGCGCATGTTGGTGATTTTAGCCTCATCAGAGAGCCACTTGTTTTTTCCAGCGGCATATTCGTAGAAATCAAGCCAACTTTCTGGATTTGAAGACACACCGTCGAAAGCATCAGGTTCTACGAATTTAGGTGTCGGTCTCTCAGCATTCAGAGAGCTTATAAGAGATGTCATTATTTGGTTTTGTTGAACCATCTGTTCCTGTTGCAGCTGAAAGGCTTTTAAAACGAGGCTCACCTCTTCCGTCGAAGATCGTGATCCTGAGTGTTGTCGACGCACTGGTTCAAGAACTAGGTCGTTGAAGGTTGCCACACGCAAGTTCACTTTCACAGCACCTTTCCGTCGTAGTTCAGTAGTGTCTACGGCTGCCTTTTCCCGGCAATACATTTGGCCCGGCAATACATTTTCGTAATATTTAGTAAACGCTGCCCACTGCTAGTTGAGGATCGTGAGAACACGCGAGACCAACATTACGGGGCATTGCGTGGCCTAAAGTTTACAGTAAAGGGTGTTTTCGAATAGCGTACGCTAAGCTAGCGGGCGTTGCAATTGCCCGCTATTTCCGTCACATAATGGGAACGCAAGTAATTAACATACGTCGAGTGCGCAGTGACGCGAAACGCTAGCGCGAAGCAACTGATGCTGATAGCAACTGTATCACCCCGGAATTCGCTCTCGGCCGTTCAAGCACTGGTCATGAACGGATTTAGCACTGGTCATAACGGCTTAATACAGAGCAAAGCTGACAGTAATCAGTCAAGACCCTTTTTCATTTTGAAGAGGCCACTGACAAGGGCTGTCCGAAAATTCTGGCCAGGAGTGCAACAGTCTCAGCTGACAGTTAAGAGGCCATCGAGCCTTAGTCATCCGAGTGATCGAACATGTGCCGATGGTGATCGATTGATGTGTGATATGCGCGTCCCATTTATAACGGAGAGGTGACCTACATGTCACCATACCAAAAATGTTTATGGTGAAAAACAGGCTGCCAGAGGTGCCTCACCAAGCGTTCAATGACAACTTTGGTGTCAACACGCCAGCTGAGAAAAACCATGGGATGATGACGTCAGCGTGATGTAACGGGTCACCGTAGCTGTGACTTAATCATGGTGTCAATGTGACGTCACCAGATGACGTAGTCACATCACATCACCGCTGGTTTAAAAGTGAGCCGTTCCCGGAGATACTACAAGAAAGACCCTTTGATGTGCACACAGCTTCCTGAAGGGGCAGTGGAGGTCAATGCAGTTTACTGTGAAGAAAAAAAAAGTGGATTCCTACTTCGAGTCGCCTTCAGCCAATGCATAAAACATCCTGTGAGCTCTATTCCTACTTTAGGACCTCGTCGTGTGGGAGCTGAGGAAGACCCATAGTCGTGGCGAAATATTAGTGCAAGTGACGGCATTCTCTGACCAACGATTTCTCGCCACGGAGCAACACTCGGGAGCAAAGCACTGCTGCTTGTGCCTCCCATCTCTGTGAGTGTGTTTTGCGTTTATTGTGGCAGACGCGTTATTCAAGGCAAAGTTGACTACCACTCATTTCTACAGACTATTTTACCTAAGACATATGGGCGCTGCCAGCCATCTTGGGTTCTTAAGTCGATGGTATTTTGTTCTTGTATATTGCTATGTGAATTACTAAGGACTATGAAGCATCGTGTGCACCAACTCAATCGTTTGCACGCGTACGAGTCTACCAATACACTGTTCGTTTAGTTGTTAAAGATGCGAAACACAAAGGTTATTTGCCAAACATGACGGCTAGTAGTCTATACAAGGCTATAGAAGGATACGCAACTGATCAGCAATATCCAGTGTTCGAATACGCTATTCGCTATACGCTGTTCGAATATTCGAATACGCCATTCGAAAACACCCTAATCAATTCTCAATGTCTACTGGAAACGGTTCGTTCTTCTCTCGACAAAGGACGCCGTACACCAGTGGCCGCGCATGTGCATCGCGAGCTGCACACCTACATTCGGGCGCCGCAAGAGGCCGCCACCAGACCGCGCGCGCGCTCGTTATCGCACTTTAAGTAACGCGCGCGTTCGAGCACAAGAGAGAGCGAGAGAGAGAGAGGCAGATATCAGGTACTCACGCGCGCCCGACGTACTTTATTTTCCCATGCCGACCCTCCTTGAATAGCTTGCACCGCACTTGGGACGAAAGGGGAAGGAGCAATTATAGCGTGTGATTATAGTATCTGTAACTGCGCTCTTAGTCGACGGAGTTCATTGTGAACATGGAGGAAATAAAAAGAAAGGAGGTAGCATGAAGTCACGCAGCCAGCCACAGCAAGCCAACCCGTACTGAAGTCAGCAGGGACGGCCGAACTAATGCCTAGAATATTCTAGGCACCATACCTTTGGCGTCCAGACCACGCAAGCAACGAGACTTGCCGAGACTTCGTGGTATGGCTCCCGGTAGCTTATAATGAAAACGCACCTTTTTCAAAAACGGCCGCTACACGAGACGCCCGCTAGAATACTAAAACCTACCGTACGCTCTCCCGTTTTGATCACGTGTTAGGCTGACATAATGGGCTTCACTTGCGTGGCGTACTGCTCCCTTCTTTATTTTTTCTTCCTCCACGATTGCAAAGCTAATATTTTAGACTCACCATTCGGGAGGTGTCTCTCCCCATTAGGGACTCACCATTCGCCTGCCTTTCCACTGGAAAGGCGGGCGCTGCATTTCAGACTTACCCCCCCCCCCCCCTTACCTATCCTTCTCCTAATGGATCACCTTGTGCACGCACGCTGGTACATTGGACGAGTGAGTAACATCAGCTTATATAACGAAAAGTGCAAACAGACAAGGACGGAGCAAGAAATATGGGCTCGTCCGGTTTGCTTGTTCCGTACTTGTCCGTTTGAGCTTTACGTTAAAATGTGCACGGTACACGTCTACATTGCTTCAAGCATACGAACTTAGAAGGCATTCGACTCTCGACACTTTCAATAAGGTTGGGCTAGTTGGTGACATTTATATACAGTATAGTGATGTAGCACACTTTAGGCAGGTACAAATTAGACAAGATGTGGCGAGTGTTATGCACATCTTGTCCCCAATATCTCTGTCCAAAGTGCGCTACTAAACTATTTGGTATAACGATCTCGACACTTTGCCCATTGCTCAACAGCGAACCTTGGCAAGCAGAGATGTCGTGCCCATCATAGATTACGATATAAGGAGCCTTATGTCGAGGACGTATTTGGGGTGCTTCGAGCGTGTAATTGGTGAATTGCTATACCAACGTAACTATTGTAAGTGAATCGGACGAAAGCCCGCAAAATGACGGAGGAGACATGCAAGAGCAAGTTGACAATCACTCGTTTGTAACACGAGGTTAGAACAAAATCTATTGAAATTGCTCACAAACAATGCTTCTCAGTTGCCGAACGTCCTGGTCTGGCGATCGAACCCGGGACCAACTTCCTTCAGGGGTGGTCGCTTTACCAAGTAAGCTAACTCGGAGGCTAGCAAACGGCAGCGCGAGGGTGAATTAGTCGAAAAATTGAAGCCCACGAACACTGAATACTGCTGATCAGTTGCGTATCCTTCGAGCCTTGTATAGACTACTGTTGCGCTAATAATCTTTGTGTTTCGCATCTTTAACAACCAAACGAACAGTGTATTGGTAGACTCATACGCGTGCAAACGATTGAGTTGGTGCGCACGATGCCTTAGTAATCCACATAGCAATATATAAGAACAAAATACCATTGACTTAAGAACCTAAGATGGCTGGCAGCGCCCATATGTCTTAGGTAAAATAGTCTATAGAAACGAGTGGTAGTTAACTTTGCCTTGAATAACGCGTCTGCCACAATAAACGCAAAACACACTCACAGAGATGGGAGGCACAAGCAGCAGTGCTTTGCTCCCGAGTGTTGCTCCGTGGCGAGAAATCGTTGGTCAGAGAATGCCGTCACTTGCGCTAATATTTCGCCACCGACTTTACGTCTTCCTCAGCTCCCACACGACAAGGTCCTAAAGTAGGAATAGAGCTCACAGGATGTTTTATGCATTGGCTTAAGGCGACTCAAAGTATGAATCCACTTTTTTTTTTCTTCACAGTAAATTGCATTGACCTCCTCTGCCCCTTCAGGAAGCTGTGTGCACATCAAGGCGTCTTCCTTGTAGTATCTCCGGGAACGGCTCACTTTTCAACCAACGCTGATGTGATGTGACGACGTCATTTAGTGACCTCACATTGACGCCATAATTAAGTCACAGCTACGGTGACCCGTCACATCACGCTGACGTCATCATCCCATGGTTTTTCTCCGCTCGCGTGTTCACACCAAAGTTGTCATTCAACGCTTGGTGAGGCACCTTTGGCAGCCTGTTTTTTCACCATAAACGTTTTTGGTATGGTGACATGAAGGTCACCGCTCCGTTATAAATGGGACGCTCATATCACTCATCAATATAGCACCATTCGGCGCATGTTCGATTACTCGGATGACTAAGGCTCGATGACCTCTTAACTGTGAGCTGAGACTGTTGCACTACTGGCCAGAATTTTCGGACAGCCCTTGTCAGTGGCCTCTTCAAAATGAAAAAAGGACTTGACTGATTACTGTCAGCTTTGCTCTGTATTAAGCCGTCTATGACCAGTGCTAAAGCCGTTCATGACCAGTGCTTGAACGGCCGAGAGCGAACTCCGGTGTGATACAGTGCTACCAGCATGAGCCAAACCCATCAAAACAGAAGTCAACAAGTTAGCTAATATAACAGCTACTCGGCCACAGCTCGATGCCAATTCAACATTCTCCGTCAAAACCAAGTCTGGCCAAGTCAAGCCAATATGCCCTCCGTTGCCGATCAATAGCTCGAGGCACTTTTTTTCTTTTTTTTAAATGAAAGACAGCAAGAAGCAAATTTGAACGTCGAACGAGTTGGGCGAGCTATGACGGAATGGCTGTATCAAAAAAAAAGTTGGCAATAACAAATTTAAAATTGCAAGAAGGAAAGAACCACACGCCTCTTTCAGCTCCAAAAAATAATAATAAAACTCGCGAGGAAAGCTCGGCGTTAGCGCCGGCGCTGCAACAGCGGTGGCGTTGTGTCGGATACCTCGTGACATCAGTGCTCGTTTCGAACGACAGAAAGGGTTTTACCTCCATTTTATTTATTTTATCTGTCCCCTCCCCCCAACTCACTTCCCATTCCATCGCGCAACGAACAGCCACCACGCGGCAGTGGATGCGTTTCTCTATAGCACATATCGTAGTATAGCGTTCCCTCTTTCCCGATCAGCTCTTGCCCCTTTTTCTTCCCACCCACCTTTATCAATCCAGTCGGGAAGCAGAAGAACTCGGGGACCTTCCCGACTCGCACTGCTCCCCCCTTTCTTTCCTTCGGTGCACGAAATAAGTACGCATATAAATTTTAAAAAGACAAGATGTAGCTGCCGAGGAAAGCAAAGAAAAAGGGCCGGCAGGGCCGGCGGGTCCCCGAACATGCAAATTCCATCAACGATGCGTCCGTTCATGTCTCCATTTTCGTTGTTCTCCTTTTTTTCCCTTTCTCGTCTGCTATCGTGACCCTTTTTTTCGTCTGCTACATTTCGCCTGCTTTCCCATACTCTTTCTGGCCATGGCGTGTTCGAGCAAGAAGACGCCGCGTTACATCCAGAAAGGGGAAGCGTTGGGGACGGTAAGTTGGAATGGAGCTGTAGGGAAGGAGAGGAAACGACGTGGGATAAAGGGGAAGAACGCTCCTTTTATTTTCGTTTTGTCGTCTGCTCTCGCATCGGCTTCGTCTGCTGTTGTCGCTCACGAACGCAGCGCCACCAGCCTGCGCGTAGACGAACTACGCTCGCACTTTCTTTTTATTTCTTTTACCCCGTTCGCTTCAACGCGCCGATGCTCCCTTCGCATCCCGGCTTGGCCGTTATAAAGGAGTTGGCGCTAAAGAGACAGAAAAAGAAAGAAAAATGTGCAGAGCTCCCGAAGAAGGCCAGCCGACGCGTAACCTCGTATAACGAAGCTCGCCTGCCCTCGTCTTGTGTCGCCCCCTTTTGTATTTCCTACATACCTTTGCCATACTCCCCCATATCCTTCAAGCCTATCTCTTTCCCGCCTTTTTTTTCACCGCATTCGGAGAAGCGAGCTAGCCCTCCTGCCTATAGACGTTTCCCCTATATTGCGTCCCTTTTCGAGAAGAGGTCTTCAGAAGACCGAGTAGCAGATGCTACCCACGACAGTGGGCGCAGAACTCCAGTCCTCCGTTTCCGCCTGTTTCCTCGCCCCCATTTCTGTCTTCTATCTTTCAGTTGTTCTTTCACATTGCCTCGGAAACGAAAGGGTTAAATCCGAACAGCCGAACGCTCAACCGCTGCTAGGACCACAGCCGAGCGCTTCGGGAGTGTGAAGCAAGAAGACATACAGAAGAAGAGCCAACCTCGAAACCGAGGTGACACGGACTTTAGGCGCACTACCGGCTTGTTAGCTCCCAAGCTTTTTCTCGTCTCTTTCGTTAAACCACGCCACAACGCCGAATGTGTCTCTACTAAACAACCGGCTTTTTTTTTCGACTTTCGGCTTGGTTTAGCTCCAGTGGGTTCGGTTCTTCCATTATCCTCATGCAGTTCTTTATTTTCCTCTCTTTAGTAACACTGACGAAGTCGCAGTCGTCTGTTTCCAGTAACGTGGTCGTCTGCTCGAAGGCGATATTGGACTCGGCGCCCTTCTTTTTCCTCTCGATAGGCTTAGCGACGAGCACGAGCGGACGCGTACCATGCCTGGACGGGAGGCGTTCGAAGCGACCGGGAAGGAAAGGCGGCGAGGGCCGTGTTTAGGGATGCCACTGCAAGTGCTAGTACGAATGCTATATACGTATGCACAAAGGAATAGCGACAAAAAAAGCAGTGGGGTTGAGGCAACCGCGAGGGTTAGCAGAAAGTGTGGGCACGCATCGCACCGCTGTCTCGGCCGATTGGTCCCTTTCTTTTGAGGCTACTCTTGTTTTCTTTATTGGGAGTCTTGCATTTCGTCTCGGCTTCCTTTCCAGCAGAAGTGAGGCCGAGCTTCGTACTTTTCATCCCACAAACACACACCCACAAAATACAAGGTAAAAAGAAATGTCCCTACAGGAAAGGACAAAAATCATACCACCACCACCATCCCCATTCTCTCCTGCCGACCAACAGCACGCCTACAGCGTGGCACGTTTTGGGGAAGCTATAGCGCATACGGAAATACGCAAACCCTTCTATCCCCTAGCAGCAGCGCGCACGTAAGTTGAGGACCGTGCCGCGCCTTCCTAAACAGGTCTACGCCGCTTGTTTATTTTGACTCCCAAGGCAAGGAGCATACCCCCATACTTCTCCGGCGTTTCTCCGACTTCGTTCTTTGTGTGCCTTCTTCTTCAGTGCCTTCGCATCGGCTCCGTTATACCCCTACCACGCCAGTCACCGATTCCATTCCTGGAGACTTACACAACTGTGTTTATTTTCTCGCGCACGCGCCGTACCCCATTCGGGGGGGACGGATTCACTCCCCCACCCCGTCCACAGCGAGAAAAATGCGTGCGTGGCGAGACACTGATAGCGTGGTCCCGAAAAGCGAACGCACGGGAAAAACCGCGCTGTGCCCGTGCACATGTCGCTCATGTGCGGCGAGTCACCCCTTTTGTGACCGCTTCATTCTGTTTTTATTTGCTCTACCGTCCCCTCTATTGTGTCACCAATACTTTGTGATTCGCATTAGGAAGGAACCGAAGAGCTCCCTTCGAAAAGAACAGGGGAAAAATGAAATAATGAAAAATCGAAAAGCTAAAAGCCGTTTTGGGATGGTATATAGAATTTCCGCCTCGCTGTGCCGTTCGGAGTATACTTTCGTTTTGCACATCGGAAAGCTAGATTCGGTTTCGTCGAAAATATGAGCTCAACAGCATGTTTACGCTGTGCCTGCAAGACTCAAGTACAGTAAGCGGGGAAATGGCGAAAAAAAAACCAAATTCAGTTGTCACAAATAGAAGGCAGGACAAATGTGGGCGTGCATGAGCTTGCGCAACGTCATGTGCAACGTGGTCGGCAAAGAACCAAAGGGGCCGTGCCCCCCTCGAGACACACCAGCACTTGTCCGCACCCAGGGTACACTACACCTTCACCCAGCCACTCGCAACAAAAGTTTGAACTGCTCCTTCCTATACCACACAAGGCTCAATCCAGCTGAAGTCCTTTGCCATTTGTGGTCTATGTGCGCCCACAGTTGTCCTGTCTTGAGTGTGCTACAAGGAAACCTACTGAGGATGAGTTAGCGGCAAGCCCGCTAAACACATCTTTCGTCGTCTGAGCTTTTTACGCACTCAAACCATAACAACGTGAATATAAGGCATGCCAAAATGAATTAATTTTGACCCGTGAGCAGGAAATACTGCTGACCAGCAGTCGATGCTCCAGTGAGAACGCAAGCCAAGTATTTTAGCACTGCACGCAGGAGACACTTAACGATGGGATCTTTCGTCACATTAACAACTTCATCCCATATACTCGCTGCAATGAAAGAAAAAGACTTGCTTTAGACACAATGTAAGCGTCATCAAAACTGTTCAGCCTTGCAAGTTAAATTTAAGCAAAGTAGAAAAAAAGTGACTAATGACGTCATTCACACTGCTAAACGATTTCATTTCCGAGCAAAATTTAGGGATGCCAGTAAAAACATTAAAAAAAAACCCTAGGCGTTAGTTTACCCCTTCAGAGGCGTAAATACTCGTGTCAATATTTTGAATAATGCTTTTTTCAGATGTATAAGGAACAGCGTACAGAAAATTGGTGATGAATTTACCAGCTGTTTCTCTCGGACAATTAAAAACGCAAACTCGCAGTTGTGCCCGTGCACTTCACGTCGCAGTGTCAGCGAATCGGCCTACCAGCCTTCAATTTCTCAAAAGGACGGCCGATCTATCATTTTTCCGTTTAAAGTGTAACAAATCTATTGGTATGGGTGGTAGTTCTACAACTAACTTGCACCGCACGTTTCAATACACCTATGAAGTTCTGCTAGCACTACTGAGTCGCATTATCTCTAGTCGGTAAATTCTCATAAACTCAAAAACAACAATAGTTATATCTCTTCACAAAAGCGGTGCGTGTGATAAAATTGAAAATTATCGTCCGATATGAATTCTTCCATCTGTAGCACAAATACTAGAAAAAACATTTGTTCTTAACGATGACAAGCTATCTCGATAGCCACAGCATTTTCTCGCGCGGTCGAGGAAAAACATTCAAACACTCTTGTAAGTCTTATCTGATCAGTTGAATGCAGCGTTTGATAAGAACAAGGATGCTTGTGCGCTCCCTCTTGATTTCAGCAAAGCGTTTGATAGTGTTGATAGCACCTTGTTACTGAGTAGACTTTTCCCATTCAGATTTATAGGTGCTTTCTGGTGTTTGCTGGCTAATTTTCTACAAGACAGGCATCAACATACATCCGTTGCGCAGTCTTGTAGCGCTTTTTAAGCAATCAATGCCGGCGTTGTGAACCGATAGATTCTCAGTCTATTGTCATTCAATATTTTGTACAAGTTCCCTTTATATCACGATACCGGTTTCTCCATATCAATATGCCAATGACACGATAATCTTGAAGTCTGACAACGACATCTATGAGGCTATTACTCTTTTGCAGTCAGCTGCCACTAAAGTTAGGGATTGGTTTTGAGATAACCTTATTAACATAAACGTGCCTAAAACTAATGTAACCTGCTTCCATCAATCATTGAAGAAAGTAGCCCTTGACTATCCTTGCATTCTGCATTGTTCTGGTTGTTCATTCTGCTCTTGTGAACCGGTGGCAGTATCCGGTGTGAAGTACCTCGACTTGTACATTGATAGCGACCTTTCTTGAAATAGCCGTCTTGCTCATGTTTGCAACAGTGTTGGGGCTGTGTCATGTTTGATATATATTACAAAATACTGTATGCCCTTTTGATTGATTGATATGTGGGGTTTAACGTCCCAAAACCACTATATGATTATGAGAGACGCCGTAGTGGAGGGCTCCGGAAATTTAGACCACCTGGGGTTCTTTAACGTGCACCTAAATCTGAGCACACGGGCCTACAACATTTCCGCCTCCATCGGAAATGCAGCCGCCGCAGCCGGGATTCGAACCCGCGCCCTGCGGGTCAGCAGCCGAGTACCTTAGCCACTAGACCACCGCGGCGGGGTGTATGCCGTTTTCAGTACGAAAGATTGCACATGGTCAAGGGTAGTCTACTGCGTTATGAAATAACTATTTACGGACACTGTGCTGTCCAATGGCTCAACAGAATAGATAGTACACGTTCCATCTTAGAAATCTGAGAAATCTTCAAATATATAGTACTAAGTTCGATCTTAGAAAATATATCTTATGACCTGAACATGAATTCTGAGAGAGACATTTTCAAAATGCTGGTAATGCATAAATTCAACGATCTAGGAATACAAACGGTTGTCCTAAAACATTTCTTGTCCAAAAAAAATCGTAGTTCCGTGTGTTACTTCCAGTTCATTAAGGCCCAAAGTCCATTATTGGAGACCAATATGATCAGCAAGGTATGGAACTAGGACATGAGCACATTGTGTTGCAAAGTATTTCAATGTTTCCAACGTTCCAAATTATTTCAACAAATCTTGCGATTTCTTCATTTACAGGCTGTCATAGCACGCATGGTACCCAACGGGTCTTAATAAATCGCGGTATAGTTCCTTCGCGCAACTGTAATTCAACCGGATAACACTTAATTACTCCTGGCCATGGCGAAAACAGATCGGCATATCCCTCTTCCAGTGTCACAGCAACGGAAGTTTCATCAGCAAATCGTGGCTTACCGTTGATGCCGTGCGTGTTGAGCACTGGTCCTCCGGTCAGCTGCAATGCTTAAATTACGCCCCGCCCACACAAATTTGGGACTCAGCATCACGGCTTTCCCAGCGTACAGTTTGCGGGAGGTGCAGCGCATGGCGAAGCGGCGGAGAAATTGCATTGCTGCGCCACCTACCATGACGCGCACCAAGGTGTTGAAGTTGTCTACCCCGGCCCCGCCGCGGTGGTCTAGTGGCTAAGGTACTCGGCTGCTGACCCGAAGGGCGCGGGTTCGAATCCCGGCTGCGGCGGCTGCATTTCCGATGGAGGCTGTTGGGACTCCTGGTCCTGCCGGTCTCGTTTTCGGTAGCTGGCCCCGTCGCAGGATCCATCGTCCAACAATTCAGCGAGAAGAAGCGCCCGAACGAACAACAGAGATTTATTTACATGTGGAGAAGTGGTCAACTGACCCAAAGAGAGAAGAGTGCGTGTGATACAAAACGTCTTCGGCATTTTATAGCGCCACGTTGTTGACACTGGGCGCCTTGTCCGCATCGTCAGCCAATACGGTGTCGCCGGCACCTCGGCCACGAGGGAGGGGAAAACACCTCTCACAACACAAGGAGTGGCACAACCCAACACCATATATGGTCCCGGCGCCCCAAAATGTTACCAAATATGGTCACGAACGCACAGCAGACCCCGTAGCTCTCCCGGCGAGGAGGAACCCGAATGGGGAGGTGGGGGTGGCCGCCACCGTGGGTCACGAACCGGTTCTCCCCCAAACACTTCCTGCTTGGCCCCCCAGGGCCGATCGTAACAAGGCGGAAATGTTGTAGGCTCGTGTGCTCAGATTTGGGCGCACGTTAAAGAACCCCAGGTGGTCTAAATTTCCGGAGCCCTCCACTACGGCGTCTCTCATAATCATATAGTGGTTTTGGGACGTTAAACCCCACATATCAATCAATCAAGTTGTCTACCCCGGCTTCCGAGATCTGATCCAGCAGTGGCGCGTTGTCTAAACGCGCCGTTACCTATTACTGAGGCCGCGTACGGTAGCCTGTACATCACGCCACGTCACACTATAGACGGCGCAGCAAGGCAGTTTTCCGCCACTCCGCCACGTGCTGCACTTCCGGCACACTTTTGCTGTCGACTCGACGTGACTGTAACTTTAAGCTGTCCTTTCACTGATCTTCCGAGAAAGCAACTCAACTGCAAAGACGACTTGACGAGCCCGGGCCAGCGATGACGGTGCAAGGCATAAGTCGGCCAGGTCACTTTTGACACTGGTGATCCTGTGGCCACTTGCATCTTCACGGGCACCCCTTTCCGCTGCAACATTTGCAGCAACGGCCCGGCCAACTCGGCCGACAACTCACATAGGTGTAGCAAAAACTGTCCGTAGTACTCACTGGCCGGTGTTAGTTCCTCATAGTGAGCTACGTTGGCGTGGCTTGTATTTGGACCTTGAAGATAGGTGTCCCTTCTTCCGAGAATAGAAACACCCTGCGCGGCGGAACCTGCACTTGTTCGTCTTGTGGGCGTCGTCTCCGCAAAGGCAGCTGGTCTCGTTGTCTTCGCGGGACGCGTCATGAATTTCGGCGGCGGCTTTGTAAAGAAATTCTGGCGTTCTTGCTTTGTTCCTATACGTCATCGCTGATTGGCGCACCTCGCTTCTGTCGTACGTTACGGGCCGCCGTCTCAGCTTCATCCTCTGCTTCCTGCAGCGTGGCCGTATAGACCTTGCAAGCACGGTACGACGAACTGCATGATACAGCAGCCCACAGACAAGCCTGTCGCGCAGCATTCTATCAAGCGCCTACCTTTGAGCTATCTTCCGTAGCTCGTCGACTCGTCAACTTGCCGACTTTTGGTGAAAAAAAACGATAACACTCCGCTATCTCCTTGTCTTTCGGCGAAAAATACTTGCCAAATTTTGAGCTAGTGCTTCGAACGTCGAATTCTCATTCTCGTCAGACGCACAGCGACCTGATTGATATGTGGGGTTTAACGTCCCAAAACCACTATATGATTATGAGAGACGCCGTAGTGGAGGGCTCCGGAAATTTAGACCACCTGGGGTTCTTTAACGTGCACCCAAATCTGGACGCACAGCGACCTGGCAGAAGGTATGCCGTTTTGGTACTAAGAGCGCTAACCACCAGGGCCTGACGCTTCTCCGGATCGGTCGGCCTTGTGGGCTTCAAAGAAACGTTATAATCTTACCTGATATGCTCCTCAATTTTCGCACCTTCGTCACAAGTAGGTGGCCCGGCATACGTCACCATGCTGTTGCCTGGGGCCGGGGGGGTGGGGGTTACCCCCTCGTCACCACTGAAGTAACAGGCGCGAGACAGGAATGAACAAATTTTGTTTATTGCATCACTCCCCCGCCGTGGTGGTCTAATGGCTAAGGTACTCGCCTGCTGACCCGCACGTCACGGGATCAAATCCCGGCTGCGGCGGATGCATCTCCGATGGAGGCGGAAATGTGGTGGGCCCGTGCGCTCAAATTTGGGTGCACGTTAAAGAACCCCAGGTGGCCGAAATCTCCGGAGCCCTCCACTACGGCGTCTCTCATAATCGTATGGTGGTTTTGGGACGTTAAACCCAACGTACCTTACTGCATCAATCGTTTAAGTAGGCAACTGCAGTGTGACGTCATGTCACTCAGACATTCACGTATGCGCTCATGGCGTTTGCTGACATCACATCAGTAACTACACTCGTACTTGACGGATTAGCCCTGTAATGCCCAAGTACAAGTTTTTCATCAAGTACACTTGGGATGCCTCCTCCCCCCCCCCCTCGTACGAACGCGCAATAGTGCGCACACGCGTGCTCGCACGATCGCCCACGAAAGCCGTGCATTCGAAAAAAATTCAAAAAATGGCCTCGTATCTGCATGTTAACCTGCAAATGTCCTCGAAAGACGATAGTCTTGCGTCTGGAGAGATTGAACAAAACGTTTATTTGATGTTCTGCGCAAGAAAATGGGTGAGTAGTATTCTGGAGGCGCTGCGTCAGAGTGCCTCGAGCGTGCAGCGAAGGCGAACGAGCGCACCAAGTCACGTCGCACGTGAGACATGAGCGCTATCTGGTAGTTATCTCGGAAAACGAAACGCGCGGCTTTGAGACGGGCGTGCGCGGCCGCCGTCTCAGAGATGATAAGGTGTAGAATGCAAGGCCACGGGTAGGTGCCACCACCATGTCGTCTTAGCAAAGCGTTCGAAACGCTTTCCTTTTCGTGCAAGCGTTGCATATTGAGCGCCGTGTGATAAACACTATGGTCCTTAGAATAACTTGTGTATGCCCTTTCTAGTAAAAGACACACTTACAGAATATAAACGTGTTGTTATGGTGCCTCAGTTATGCGCGACAATTGCTTTTTAATTGACAATCGCACAAATATGAAATCTAATTCTTGAGCATCATTGTTCAGCGTTATGGATGGGGTCGGCCGTTTGGGTTATCCGCTGGTGCCATTTAAAGTGCCCGGTACCGTTAGGAGTAAACAAACAGACAAATGGACAGACAGACAGACAGACAGACAGACAGACAGACCAAAATTTTTGCGTCGAAGGTCAGCAGGAAAGACTATCGTCTTTGAAAGTGCTCATGGTTACGAAAGGCACATGACGTATTTTCTTCCCCGTGCCATCCCTCCATGTTAGCTTCCATCGCTTTCGTCAGGACGACACAAGAAATAATGCAACTGCAGCGTGACAATTTTTTCAACTCCAGTCGTACTGAACGGATTCTAAACAAAATTGTGGCGATTGATTCATGACGAAATAAGTTTCCTCATTGAATGCATTTCGCGACTACTTGAAAGAGTGTTGTAGGGCCCTTTTAATAAAGATTTTCTGTAACGAATTGCCAAGGAAGACGGCGCTGTGTTTACCGCTATAGCGTGCTTCTGCTTCCAAGTAAGCGAGTTCGCAGCGCAGCACTGAAACGGCCAAATAGCTCACTGACTCTTTTTGTTATTATTTTGCGGACACTCATCAATCATTTCACGCAACCTGTGTGAGGATAAGCTGTCCTTGTAAGGCAAACAAATGTTCCCTGGTGGTACAAGTTTCTCTTTTTTTTTCCTCCTACAATGTTCACGTCGTTCCTTACTTTTCGTTATACGAGCGAGCTTCGGGCTACACACCATCGTCGCTACACAGGCCACGCCAAAACACTTCCTGTTATGCCCCTTGGATCTCAGCGTCAACGGGTCATTTTTCTTTTATTATCCACCACATTCTCTCTTTCCCTCTCCCCCTCACACGCCTAGTTTTCACGTTCCTGTCTCCAAAGGCAGTGTAAAGAAATAAAGGTTGGCTTGTCCGAGCCAACAATAGAGTCTAGGTTGCGCACGAGAAGTTTGATAAGTATTTACGTGAAAATACGCTCCGCTTTGTACAGGGAGATATCGGTCGCCCTGCGCAGGAAGCAACGCGCGCGTTATACGCAAAATAGGGGGGCACAGACACGAGCTATTTTGCATGGCCCGGAATGGCCTGCCATAGAAAGAAATGAACGAAGGGAAGAATTTAGGGAAATCCGCTGGCCGCTCCAGACAGTAGCGTACAGTGGGTTCAAATGATACGTGAATAAGGCCACGGGTGTGTGCACGAGTGAGGGGGGACACTTCCCCCTTGATCCCCAAGGTGGTTGGGGGGGGGGGCGTAATGTTTGCCCTATATTTTTACTCTGTCGGGCATGCGCCGTCATTGTTTATGGAACAAGGTAAGGCCCAAGCTGGTTTTTGACAATGATGTTGGCCGAAGGACTCTGACGTGGCATTCCCACAATTGTTTCTTCTCATCGTTATGCCTGAAACGCAAGGTACCGAAGGCAGGAAGTCATTGAGCGTCATATCTGATTTTCTCCCCTTCATTCACTGTGAAGTATTTTGTCTTAAACTCGAACAACGGGAAAGGAGGTGTTCAAACTTTGCATGCAATGAGGCCGTCGTTCCTATAAAACGCAATGAGCAGAGGTAATTGTGGTCAGCTAGCAGAAATTGCACCTAATTCATTCGCTTGATGAGAATAATAGTAAGTATTATAACAATTAGGACAGTTGTGCTGTCTTGGTGTTCGTGGCGCATTAGCCACGTGTGATCGGAGAGGGACCTATAGACAATGGTGGTGACATTAAAGCGCAGTAACTAGTACTCTAAATTGTTACCCACTTTTTATAAACACATCACCGTTTCGATGTGTGTGACAACCTCTTATTCGCTAGCATGGTTAGCAATTGGGCAAGTGGTCCTAGCGATTAGTGAAGCCTACAAAAATATATCTCAAGGCAATCGCACGTCGGTGTTTGTGTGCTACGGTGTACCCCTTGGGCTAACTTTTTTGACGTCGCACTGCCTAAGGTGATCTCGGAGGCCACATAGGAAGAAGCACTTGGCTGAGGTCCACTCCACCAGGTGCCGCATTGATCCCAGTTTCTTGCAACCTTTCAGCGAGCTCAATGAATTCATATTCGATGGACTTAACTCACCCTTTTCACAAGTCTAGTTAGGCTTCAATATCATATTTATCTAATATAACTTGAGCCAGAGCCATCGACTTTTATATTCACGAAACATTTTACGAATACTCAGGAAACCGGAAGTAAGTGCCTGATCGGATGTGCTTGGAATAGAAACAAGACAAGAGATCCACTTGGCGCTCATGGCTCTAATAAAGTTACATTCGTTATCCAGGCTCGTATGTAAGATGATATGATCGCGATCGAAACAAGCAGCAGGTACGACACTGCCAGGGCCAGCCGTAAAGAAATACGGCAACGTTCAGGCTGCGTTTCTGGACAATGTCAAATTCTGCCATGCTGTACGTTTTCATGATAGCAGCTATCTCAAGCCGATCAGAGAGGCGCCATAGCAGCCCTCTGAGAAATCAAAGTTGACCGGTGACCGAGTTTTACAACCTGGTGAAATTAAAGACTACCCAGATAACCAGCCTCCAATGCAAATCTACCGCTGTTGAGAGTAGCCGAAGGGAGTGTATAGGACACTGGGATGCGGCGTCGGTAAAACTGGCGGTTGTCCTGGTGGGAAATCTCGCTGCATACGTGCGTATATATTATCATTTGGTAACAAGTACAGCATGGCGAACGCTTGCTTTCTGGTTCACCCATGCAAGAGGAGTGTAAACGCAGTGCTGTTCGCTGTAAAATAGACTCTTAGTAGACTTCACGTCCACTTGAACGAATTTGCAATTTGGACCTAGTTGGTTCACTAGTTGGTTGGTGCACTAGCCCCGCCGCGGTGGTCTAGTGGCTAAGGTACTCGGCTGCTGACCCGCACGTCGTGGATTCGAATCCCGGCTGCGGCGGCTGCATTTCCGATGGAGGCGCAAATGTTGTAGGCCCGTGTGCTCAGATTTTGGTGCACGTTAAAGAACCCCAGGTGGTCGAAATTTCCGGAGCCCTCCACTACGGCGTCTCTCATAATCATATGGTGGTTTGGGGACGTTAAACCACACATATCAATCAATCAATCAATCAATCAATCAATCACTCAATCAATCCTGAGGCTAAAGCTACAGCGCAAATGCACCGGACGTCCCAAGAAGAAAAGACACTACAAACGCTACCGACGGCTGAGTTCCTTCAGACTTCAATGCACATACAAGCCGAAGACAACGCTTGCGTGCATGCGCACTAAAATAGCTAGTATCTCATCAAAAAGCGAAGCACTGGAAATCATCCTTGTCAAGACTGCATCCAGCCGTTTTTTTTTTTTTTTTGGGGGGGGGGGGGTTGAGCCATTTGTTGAAGGCCTTGGTGAACACTTATGTTCATTATTTTCATTATTCATTCTAAATAAAACGTTCCCTCCAGCCAAATTTCAAGGGAGGCACTAGTCCCTAGGCACCGCCCCCCCCCCCCCCCGAAAGGGCAACGGCCTAGATCTTTAGTTTCATTTCTCACTATAGGGCTATTGCGTACGCATGAGCGATAGCGTTGCCTGAAATATGTGTATATATGCATCGACGTACGAAAGAATGAAAAATAATGTCTACATTGTTCACCTCTGCATCACCAGGGGATGCTACTAATGTCGTTCAGAGATATACGGAACACACTAGCCAGTCAGCTCTTCCAATGCACCGAATTGAACGCGGGCTGCGTAGCATGGTCACACACCAAGACAACGACCGCGAGCCCGCGTGTGCCGTCGCCTTCAATAGGCAGATACTGCACCAACAACAAGAGCGCACTTCACCGGAGGGTGTTTTACTTTTCGGACAACGGGATGGAAGGCGGACGGGGCGAGGACGCCGTCATTATTTATCCAATGACATGTCTCCCTTGGAATCGACGATGCTGAGCTATGCGCGTACGCGCAGAGGCATACCGAAGAGGGCCTTCGCCTGTATACTCGCGAGGGCACGAGCTTGCATAATCTCGAAGGGGCATCAAGGAGTATAAGGAACGGCCGGGGAGCATGTCTTTCTACGTGGGCATAGGGGGAAAAAAGGAAAGACGCGATCGAACTCTCTGGCCGCTCGAGCGGTCACCACCACTGGCGTGTATGCATGCATGACTGAGGACTTTGAAGAAAAATGCGCGTTAGAAAAGAAGCATGGCGGGAAGTGGGATTTTGTTAGCTCGTTTCTGAGGAGCAGCTCCCTAAAACGGGAGAGCCTTCAAACGGGGAAGGTCGGAAAAATTGAGGGTACACCATGCGATAAGAACGAAAAGAGATTGAGTATAGTGGACACGGGTATCTTGCCGAGGTAGGAACAGTCACCTAGCTGCCTCTCGACGGGGACATAGGGAATAAAGAAAACATAAATCGGGAAGAATGTTCGCAGGGAAGAAGAGAGAAGTCTCTGGATGAGCGATCGAGCTTGCTGGCCGCTCGAGCGGTCTTCAGTGGCGTTCCGTAAGTATGCATGACTGACGACATTGATGAAAAAAAGAAGAAGAAAGGAAATGTTGCGTGGTGGAAAGCAAGCAGGGTAAAGGAGGAATTCCGTTATCTCGTTCCAAGGAGATCTTCAAAAAGAAGAATCATATCTAAACGTGGGAAGGGGAGGGAAATGTGCGATAACACGAGCGGTAAAAAGAGCGACAAGCGAATAAACAGTGGACTCAGATGTTCTGGCGAAAAGGTGCTTTGACAATTAGCGCCCCTATTCCAAGTCACCTTAGAGTAGAAGCGCAAGGTCTTCTCCATACAGAAGTGGCCACTGCGGCAAGCATTCACCCCTCCTGAAGGAGAACCCTTCGCGAACTTATGGCTGCTAGGTATTAGCCATGGGGTATGCTCGGTGTTTTTCAGGTTGCTTCTGAGCGCAGAGATGTTCCAGGTTAACCGCAGACGCTCATATTCATGACATGGTTGTCCACACTCCAGAGAGAGAGAGAGGGGGAGAGACTTGCGCTGAAACCGAGTGTTAGAACTTCCCATAGGGCTACGGGATCGTTGTCGTTCACGTGTGGCTTCCGGCGTTGCCTTTCCCCTTCATTCTCTCAATGAACGTACCGCTGAAGCACTCAGTGCATATACTTCAGCCAAGCTGAAACATGTGGCCACGGTGTTGATCCCGATGGTTCACTGAAGCTTTTCTCGGTGACTGGTAATGTTAGTCTAGAAATATGGACTGATGTTTGCTTGGCGTCTGTTGCCTTCTTCATTTGTGGTGGACCAGTGTTGAGTAGGGGCACCTTCTCTGATTTCTGTAGCACATGCCCCCTCTGACTGAGGGTGATAGGTTTTTGTACACAACGATGTTTTGACTGCTCACTTAAATAATTTCGGTTTTAAAGCCCACTTTATATGAAACGCCACAGAGTACGATGAAAAAAAAAATCGAACGAGGGTGTCACTAGATCGAACGTTTCGACAGGCAGATTTGTCCTTGAGAACGTAGCAACAGTTAGCGCCTTCACCAGGACAAGTTTGGAAATTCTGGTGACACCCCTGCTCGAAAATTTTCTCTTACTTTCTCCAAGCTTCCACCTTCTTATCATAACTGAATTCGGAGTAACGGAATTCGATTTGGTCCCGATATCACAGCAAGAAAGGCATTACAGTATCAGACCGTCAGCGAATCAAATATGAACGTATTGGAAGAAATCTACGGTGGCTTGGCCTTCGATAAAGAAAATGACAGAATCACTAGAAAGGTGGGTGTGAGGGAGTCATGATTTCCGCAATGCTGTTAACCTCCTGCTTACAGAGAGGTTTCACGTCCCTATAGATTGGGAAGAGTTGGGGATATTAGCTAATGGAGAGTACCTCAGTCAACTGCTACTCATTGCAAGCTTACAGAGGTTTTCGCGGCCATAGAAATTGGGAAGAGTTATGGATATGAGCCAATGAAGAGTACCTTGGTAACCTTCTATTTATCGCCACCTTACAGGGCCCGGGGCATTCACGGCCATAGGTTGGGAAGGGTTATGGATATGAGCTAATGGAGAGTACCTCTGTAAGCTGCCTTGTAAAGAATGTCTCACATGAGTCAACACTTTATACAAAAATGTCCTGAGTGAATTTGGACCATTGATAGCTCGTATTTAACGATACGAGATCAAAGGTAAGAAGAAGAGCACCGATTGTGCGGGAAATTGCTGTTAAAACGCATTGGCACCTTGGAAGAAACAGCTAATAGTCCGCTGACAACTCATGAATTGATTCTTTCAGACTCGGTATGGCTGTGAGCCTGAGTCTGAGTGAGTTCGAGTGAGTCCAGCAACGAAAAATCATTGGTGACTCTGAGTCCACCAGAGCATCAAAGGCGAGGTACGTAGTGTGAGTGGATTTGAGTGAGCTCTAAGTTTATTGCCGACCTATGATGTAGGTAAGAAAATTATTATGCAGAAAGCAGAAGTAGTGTAAAACAGCCTCGGAAGAGAACCGCGCTTCGCGACCGGTATCAATGCACTGGAAGATGTAAAGGAACGCTTCTATGCTCATGAGAGGTAACCGCGGAGCTATACCAGGAAACTTAATTGATTAGAAGAATAATGATATACTGGAGCACATCCACAGGCATTCTACTCATGAGTGGTAGTCAGTCTAGCACTACCCTCAAGAGGAAGGTGTACAGCAGCTGAATATGACTGGTGCCTAATTAAGGAGCAAAAAAAAAAATCTGGAGGCTTTAAAAATGATTAAGCTTAAAGTGAGGATGACGCAAAGATTAATATAAAATAAGATGATAGCTGTGACCTTAAAAGACAAAAAAGCAGCAGAGTGAGCGAATGCGTGTTAACAAAAGCGTGTTCAAGACATCATTGCCAAAATCGAGAAGAAGATTTGGACATGGGCGGGGCATGCAGCGCGTACAAAAGATAAGCGCTGGACCTTAAGAGTATCTGACTAGATTCGCAAAGAATGGATCTACCTTCGGCAAGGATCCTATCTCAGCAACTTGATTTTTCATGTAGTTTAATTCACATCCATTCATGGCATAATTACCATGACACAGTTATAAGATGCAAGTAAAGCCCGTTATACGTTTAGCGGTTTCCATTACTGTTGGTTTTGCATGGTCACTACAAAAAAGAGTAATTAAACTACCACAATTTTATTGCTACCGAGTTTGGTTCAAAGATATGTAAAGTCACTCATCACGCGTACAGAAGCCAGCTGTAGTATGCTACCAATGAACGTGCCCTTTTTTGAGCACTGGTATGGTGGCGTTATCTATTGGTGAAAACTTGCAACCAACACGCGGGAAAGCCCACGCCCCGCCGGCAGAGCTCGCTGTTGTCGGAGAAGGCAGAACTGCGTGGAGGGTGGCGCAAAAATCAAATCCTCGAGTTGAGTGTTCAACATGTGAACGTCTGTATAGGCAAGTTTCAGGGAAGCAGCCGATTGCAAGTTTAGAACAAATCGCAGCCCCAAATATTCGCGTATGCGGGCAGATGTCAGCTTCCTTTCTGCAGTTATTTTTCGTCCTCTTTATGCCCTTCCTTATTTTTTTGGGCGGTTGTATCTTAAACACATTCAGGAGCCCTTCTTTCTCTTTTTTTCTTTCTTTCTTTCCTTCTTTCTTTCCTTGTTATTTACTTCTTCCTTTCTTTCTTTCACTCATTCTTTTTCCTCTTTCCAATTTTCTCTCTCTTCCCTCTCTCTTTCTTTCACACTGAGCAAATGCTTCCTACCAACTGGTTCCCTCCGTCATGCTGCCAACTGAACCTTCATTTACGTACCAGCCCGCAAAACACTACAGTTGAAATAGGCAACAATAACTAGGCTGCATGTACATAACGCGTTAAATGTACAGACAACAACAAAGCGTGGAAACTCCATATGACAAGTATACTCTTTAAAAGATCAGACTTTCGTATCAGAAATGGCTGATCGCTGACAAGCGCATGATGAGGAGAACATCGAGTAGTGGAAAAACGACATACATACATACATACATACATACATACATACATACATACATACATACATACATACATAACACATACATACATACATACACACACACACACACACACACATACATACATACATACATACATACATACATACATACATACATACATACATACATACATACATACATACATACATACATACATAACACATACATACATACATACATACATACATACACACACACACATACATACATACATACATACATACATACATACATACATACATACATACATACATACATACATACATACATACATACATACATACATTAAACTCCCTAAAATTATTACTAGGGAATCAAACATTCATACATACGCAACTCCCTCAGGTTAGTGGACGGCGCCTATACCAACTAGCCCAGCATTGCGGACGCCATTTCAACCTCAAAAAAGTATCCCCACCAAAAAAAAAAAAACAGAGCAACGAATAACTTGCAGGCTTTCTTATGCATTCGCCTAAGACGCCTCCACGGCCAAAGCCATTTTTGTTTCTCAGTTGATAAACTGATCCTACAACGCCCTCTGCAAAGGCTTTCTGCTCCTAACGTGGTTTTGCGTAGCCTCCGTGATCGTTACCAACAGAAGACGTCATGTGAGAACGTCATCATATTACGGTCACTTTATGGGAAGCCATGATGACACCACCGCTCTCATCGAAGCTGTGACATCACTGCGACGTCCTGTGCCGACGTCATCACGTGATAACGATTTTTGCCATCACTCATGTTGGCGCCACCAATGGTCAATTTTAGCGTTTCATGAAGCATCCAAGGCTCTGACCTATACCACCTCGTGGAGACCTATTTTCTGTGATCGTATCTGTAGATCGCATCTGTATGTGACACTTGCTCGCTGAATTACATGTCGAACGGTTGTGCCCCCGCGACCTCCGACGACAGCACAGCTCTGGCCGACCAGCTCGCCCTCTGACATCTCCTGACGCCGAAAATCTCTCGCTGGGTGGTACCCCGTCCTCAGACTCCTTCGACCATGTCCCCATATTTCTCTGTCTTATCTTTACTTCTCACTCTATCCTTTTTAATCCCCGCTTACCCACTTCTCTGGGTAGTGGGCGCAAGATCGGGTCTGACCGGCACGGCAAGCGAGTCCTCGTACCAGGTAATTCGTCACCTCATTGAGGTTGACCCGAGTTTCACCCACTTGTCCCATATGCGCAGGAAACCATCGAGTTTCAGTATCGATAGGATTGACTATGTTCAAAAGCTTAACCACAGTTCCAGTGACATAGCCTTGTCGAAGCTCGTAATTGCGGCTTTGGAGTCGCTATAGGCATATGACCATTATCTGTTCCTAATAGCTAAAGCAATTGCGGCTTGTTCCGCATCCTGGAATCGTTAGTGAGTATAGTCAGGGCGTCTCGTACCTCTCCTTGGCTGTCGACGACCACAGCCGTGTAGCCCTCTTGGCCTTTCACCCAGGCTGCATCCATGACGGCCGCCTGTTGTCGTACCTGTTCGATTTCTTTCAATAAAGCTTTCGCTCTCGCTCTTCGCCTGCTGACATTGTGTTCCGGATACATGCTTCTCGACAGGGGAGTGGTTCTGACCACGTCCCTAAGCTTAGCGTTCAGTTCGACCTCGACCTCCTTCGGATTCTTCGATCTATTGGGGACTGACCCGATTGCCCTGAGTATCAGCCTACCCGCACGTGTCCTCGTTAGTCTTTCCTGCTGCGCCATCTGTTGCGCTTCAGCCATTTATTGCATAGTATTGTGCACGCCTAAGCTCATGAGTTTCTCGTTCGACGCACTGTTGGGTATACCTGTGGCAGCCTTGACTAACATTCTGATAATGGTGTTGAGCTTGCCCAGCTTGGCCTGCGACCATTGGAGGAGACCTGCCACGTAGGTGAAGTGACAGAGAGCGCAGGCGTGTAGTAGCCTTAAAGCGCTGCCCTCACCAAGGCCCCTGTGTCGGTTTGGTGATGCTCTTTAGAAGCCTGAGTACTTGGTCAGTTTTTTTTGGAAATATGCTGAATATGCTGGAAATAAGCTGTGGGGTTGCTACCTCCCGCTTCTATGTAGAAGCCTAGAACTCTAATTTTTTCGACCTGCTTGATCACGGATCCGTCCTGACAGTGCAAGATAATGTTAGGTTCTTCACCTGGGACATAGCCCTTGGGTCTTCGACCCATACCTCGATTTTTGATAACCAAAAGTTCTGACTTCGCCGCCGAACAATTTAGCCCCATTTCGCCGAGAGTGCTTTCCACGATGTCTACACTCTCCTGAAGTCTAGTCGCCGTTTGGCCTATGTTTTCGTTGGCGCTCCATATGGTTATATTCTCGGAAAATATTGCGAAGTGTATATCGTCTATCCGCTCCAAATCCCTCGCAACTCTGGTCATTGCTAAATTATATAACATGGGTGAGAGCACAGCTCCTTGTGGGGTGCCTCTGTTGCCCAGTGCCCCCAACTTAGATTTTAGTTCTCCTAGTGTGAGGCTCGCTTGTCTACCACTCAGAAGCGACTTGACTATGCGGAAAAGCCTCTTGCCTAGACCCAGCGTGGATAGGACCTCGAGGATGGCCTTATGCTCTATGTGGTCAAAAGCTTTTTCGATGTCGAGACCTGGGAGCGCTCTCGTATGCACTGGGCTACATGTATGAACTGGTGCTTGATCAGGAGCATAGCGTCCTGAGTCGACAGCCCGGGACGGAAACCGATAATGTTATATGGGAGTATGCCATCTTGTTCGACGTAGCGCGTGAGTCTGTTGAGAACGACGTGTTCCATGGCTTTACCTAGGAATGACGTAAGTGAGATTGTACGGAGGTTATCTAGGCTGAGTGGTTTACCTGATTTGGGATTGAGAATAGTATTGGCTTGCTTCCATTCCTCCGGATATTCTCCTTTTTTCCATAAGTCAGTGAAGTGATCTGTCAAGTAAATGATAGAGTTATCATCCAGATTCATTAACAGTTTGTTAGTAATGCCGTCGGGCCCGGCTGCCGATCTGCTAAAAAGACCATGGAGGGCAGCTCGCACTTCAACCTCAGTGAAATCACGATCCATTTCCTCGCACGGTGGTCCAGGGTACTATATGTGTTCATCGCTATCCCCCGGTTGTCTCAGCGGGAGATATCGCTCCTGCATGATTACCTCTTGAGTCCTGGAATGGCTCACCTGACGTAATAGTTTCGCAATGGCCATTCGCTTGTTAGACTTAGTTTCGCTCTTGTTCAATAGGTGTTTGAGGAGGTTCCAACTGCCTCCACGTTGACTCTACCGTCTGCCTGGTTGCAAGCTTCGTCCCACTGTTGTTTTGCGAGGGTTTGTGAGTGCTCCTCTATCTGTCTATTCAGCAACGCTATCTTTTTCCTGAGCTTTCGGTTAAGTCTTTGTGTTTTCCATTTTTGCAGGATGGATTTCTTGGCCTCGATGAGATGTGCGTGCCTACTATCTGTGGTCTCTATGCTGTCTTCCGTCGTAATATTCCTTGTGCAGGTCCTCGGCGAGCTGGTTGATCCAGGTCTGGAAGGACTGTCGGCCAGTTTCTATGGGTTCCAACTCTAGTCGTTTTCGTCTAGCTTTCCTAAACAGGTCCCAGTCGGTGCACCGAAAGGTTCTAGTCTGTTGTTTCGGCATTCCTATACCAATGTGTGGTTGCTACCTAGATCTGTGCTTGAATTTTCCAAGCTAGCTTCGTTTAAGTTCTTCACAAAAGTGTGGTCTCGTGTAGAGTCTCTGCACGTGGACGTACCACAGCGGGTGGGAAAAGACGGATCGGTGATCGGGCTCAGTCCGGGATTTGTGGTGAGGTCCCATAGCACTTTTCTTTTCTTTGTATTCCAAGTGTATCCCCACGCCTGGTAGGGGGCATTAAATTCACCTCCTAATATTATTTATTTGTTTATTTAACAATATTGCCGATCTCACAAGCAGATCATTGCAGGGAGGGCATACATATATACAGAAAAGAAACACGAAGCAATCATTTCTAGCATGCAAAACAATAAGCAATCGATACATGAGAAGCAGTAGTAGCAATGAGCAAGGTGGGGTTAAAAATCTCTGCAAAAATACGAATTACAACAACTATAAAGACAAAATGTACAATGATGTAATCACGTTATCAATATACAGAGCCTGCATATGATATAAGCGGGGAGCTCTTGGCGATGGCGAGTGCCTTGTTGAAAAGTGTCCTGAAGTTTTGTTTCCTGGCGCTGGGACTGCTGTAAATGTTTAAGCAGAAGATGCTGCGCCCCTAGCCCCCCCGCCTTTTAAGTTCGACTTCTGCAAAGGTATACTCGATTTTAGTCAATCCGAGCGGGATATCGTGTTCGATAAAAGGTAGCTTTTTGTCAACGAGGGTTTCTAATCCTCTCCCGCAATGTTTTCCTCTACATACCGATTTGTAACCGGTTAGTTTGACCTCATCCGATAAAGTTTCCTGCAGCATAATTACTTTTGGTTTGTACCCCATTGACCTGATTAATTGGCGCAGCGATGCCTTTTTGTTGAGGAATCCACGACAGTTCCACTGCCGCACACGAAAACTGTGCGTGCTAGCCATATATATTCGATGAGTTTAGTTTTCTGTTACCCGCCGTCGTTCTTTTTGGAGTACTCCCTAACGGTCCAGAGAGTGAATTTAGACTTTCCGAGTCTGACGGCAACAATTCGTCGTCGTCATTTTTCATTTCGAGTTTCTTGAATCTCTTTTCTGCCGTCAACCTTCATTTCCATAGTTCGTCCGCTTTAAAGTTAGTCCTTTCTGTCGTCTCTTTGATTTATTTAATTACCTCTTTCAGTTCCGTAAGGACTGAAAAAACTGAATGACTTTCGGGGCTAACTGCTCTCTTTTTAGGAGCGTGGGAGCAGTCCCCCTCACATGATTCATTATTTTGACTTACTGGCCTGACTGTTACTACGCTCGCAGGGCATGGCTGCGCCTTCTTATTGAGTTCGATTACCTGTTTGCTCAGTTCTTCGTTAGCCTTCCGCAAAGAGCTTACCTCCCTAATTAATTGATCTATTCTGGCATCATCGCTGTCAGTCACCGCTGGTGCAGCAGTGCTACCAGCGACTCTCACGGTACCTTTTGCTTTATCAGCCCAAGTGGTCCCTGCAGCCGGCGTGGCATCAGGCGCTCCGAATTCTGAGCTCTCCGGCACTCCTCTCGACTTGGAGCGGCTGTTCTTCCAAGGTAGCGAGCAGCGTCTGGATCACGAGCAACTCCGAGAGCGTGAGTGGTTTACGGGACTCTTTTGCAGGCTTGGCGTCTCCATGGGCGCCTTCGTTGCCGATCGCGACCAGTCGCGTTCCCTTCGGCGGGCCCGTACCACGTAGGGTACTTGAAAACGCTTCCTGCACGTTTGTCTCCGGTGGGGTGACCTCCTCCGCAAAACTTGCACGTGGGTGTGCAGATGTGGTTCTCTGGCGGGTTGAGGGCTCCACACCCTCGACACTGAACAGAGTCCGGCGCTGGGCACACATCCGAGCGGTGTCCTACCCTACCACAAGTGAAACACACATCAAATTGTTTCCTGTAGAGGTATCATCTTAGCAAGGTCGGTCCGTAACGCACAAACTTTGACACACACAGTCCGTCGAAGAGGACGAGGACTGAGCCCGAAGTCTTGATACGCTTTGCAGCCAAAGCTGGCGGATTGCGCTCGTGCACGATGTTTGTTGTTATAGTGGACTCGGAGTCCCTGATGTCGACTCGTCTAACCACACCTTCGCAAGTGGCTTGTGGGGCCGTTTCGTACGCATTGACTTCATATTCTGCTTCCACGATCTTGAAGGACTTGATTCTGACATACCTTGCCACATTATCTGGTTTAGGCGTGCTAACCACGATGATATTTTGCGTGAAGTTGCGGCACACTAAGTCTTCATTTGCTTGCTATGCCGTCAGGCCAGAAGCCTCGATCACTGCAGTACCGATTGCCGTGTGGCTCACTTCGCTCAAATTCAGTCCTCCCCGTGGTCGGATTATAATCTTGTGATGCTCCTCGGGCAGCTGGGGCATCCTCGAGGCTTTGACAACATGATTCTTGAACGTGCCGGTGGCGTTTGCGGCTCTCCTGCCACCGCCGGTGGCGGCGTCTCCACTGAACGCTTGTGAGTGTCATGGCATCGCGTTGGCCGCTGTGCTGCTCTTCTTCTTAGCACGGGATCGTCGGCCGGCAGCAACTTGCCAGCCGAAATCCTCCTCGCCGTTCTCGGATACGTCGGAAGCCTCATCGTCCATACGGGAGTCCGTCATGTCCGACGGGAACGTAGGCCGGCTAGGCCTAACGGGCCCGACTCCTCGGTATGAATCGCTCCGCACGTAGTGAGGTGAACAGGAGAGGTCTGGTAATATTGTTACGTGAGTAACGAGACAAAGTATTGCGAATATATTCGAAAAATATATTTGCAAGAGCGGTTGCAGCACTGGCCAGTCTGGCTCCGAGCTCGAGCAGCCAGCGACCCTCATCTTCTTCGTCGGGCGCACACGCGCATTCGCACTATGGTTTGTGGCAGCCTACAGGTAGCATAACCCCCGTCGGCAAAGGCGCCGTCTCGGCGCATCTAGATGTCAAGATCATTGGGCGAGTGGTACTGCTTCAGGCGTGCGACGTGTACGATGTCGCTGGCCCTAGGGGTGGATGAAGACGGCGAGGCAGCAGGAGTGATTTCATAAGTGACGGGAGTCACCTCACGAAGCACTCTGTATGGCCCTGTGTACCGAGAGAGCAGCTTGTCAGACAGGCCAACGTGCCTGGTCGGAGACCACAGCAGAACCAACGAACCGGGCGAAAAGTGCACATCGCGGTGTCGTTGGTCGTACCGACGCCGTTGGTTTGCTTGGGAGGTCAGAAGGCGAGCACGAGCGGTTTCGCGTGCGTGGGCGGCCCGGCTGATGGCGTCCAGAGCATATTGTGAAGTTGGAGCTGCTGGTAACGGAATCGTCGTATCGAGGGGTAATGTGGGTTCGCGGCCGAACAGCAAGAAAAAAGGGGAGTAACCAGCAGTGTCGTGGCGCGAAGAATTGTAGGCAAATGTCACGTATGGTAAAGCGATGTCCCAGTCAGAGTGATCTGAGGAAACGTACTTTGCAAGCATGTCAGTTAGGGTTCGGTTCAGGCGTTCTGTGAGGCCATTTGTTTGCGGATGGTACGACGTAGTGAGCTTGTGGCGTGTTTCACAAGAGCGTAGGATGTCCGCTATGACTTTCGATAGAAATGTGCGGCCTCGGTCCGTGAGCAGCTGGCGTGGAGCACCATGTTGCAAGATCACGTCGTGTAGAAGAAAATCGGCGACGTCAGTGGCGCAACTTGTTGGAAGGGCGCGTGTGATTGCGTAGCGTGTGGCGTAGTCTGTGGCCACAGCTATCCACCTGTTGCCAGCAGAAGACAGAGGAAAAGGGCCGAGTAAGTCCAAGCCGACGCGAAAGAAAGGTTCAGTAGAAATATCGAGTGGTTGAAGGCGCCCAGCCGGAAGCGTCGATGGTGTTTTGCGGCGCTGACATTCCTCACACGCCGCGACGTATCTTCTGACGGACCGTGCCAGACCTGGCCAATAGAAGCGACGGCGAATCCGGTCGTATGTGCGGGACACACCCAGGTGACCGGCAGTAGGAACGTCATGGAGTTCGTGGAGTATAGCCAAGCGGAGGTGTTTGGGTATGGCAAGCAGCAGAGATGGGCCGTCTGGATGGAAGTTATGCCGGTATAATGTGCCATTCTGGAGTACGAACGAGCGATAGGATCGGTTCGATGGGGAGGAGTCGAGGCGCTCAATGATAGCTCGTAGGGCTGCATCACGGCGTTGCTCGTCGGCTATGTGGTTCAGTTGAGAAACGGAGCACACGCAGGCGTCGTTGTCAGGTATGGTGGCCGATGGGCCAACTGGATAGCGAGAAAGGCAATCGGCGTCCTGGTGCAGGCGTCCAGACTTGTATATCACAGCAAAGGTGTATTCTTGCAGTCGCAGAGCCCAGCGACCAAGTCGACCTGTAGGATCTCTTAAGGATGAAAGCCAGCAGAGCGCGTGGTGGTCGGTGACGACGGAAAAGTGAGTGCCATATAAATATGGGCGGAATTTTGAGACCGCCCAGACAAGAGCAAGGCATTCTCGCTCCGTGATCGAATAGTTACGCTCTGCAGGTGTAAGGAGGCGGCTAGCATACGCGATAACGCGGTCGTGTCCCTGTTGGCATTGGGCGAGAACGGCTCCGATACCGTGACCACTGGCATCAGTTCGGACCTCAGTTGGGGCAGATGGGTCAAAGTGGGCCAGGATAGGGGGCGTCGTCAAAAGTGTTATGAGGTGAGAGAAGGCGGCAGCTTGAGTGGACCCCCACGAAAATGGAACGCCTTTCTTCAAAAGATCGGTAAGTGGTTGGGCGATTGCCGCAAAATCTTTCACGAACCGCCTAAAGTAGGAGCAAAGTCCCACAAAGCTCCGGACATCTTTGGCGGATTGGGGTATTGGGAAACTCGTGACGGCACGAATTTTCTCAGGGTCCGGTCTCACACCAGAAGCATCGACAAGGTGGCCCAGCACGGTAATCTGTCGGCGGCCGAAGTGACACTTCGAGGAGTTCAACTGGAGGCCAGCTTTGCGGAAGACGTCGAGAATGGCCGACAGACGCTCAAGGTGGGTCTCAAATGTAGGTGCAAATACGAGGACGTCGTCTAGGTAACACAGGCATGTTGACCATTTGAATCCGTGTAGCAGAGAGTCCATCATACGTTCGAACGTGGCGGGGGCATTGCATAGACCGAAGGGCATAACCTTGAATTGGTATAGGCCATCTGGAGTGATGAAGGCGGTCTTTTCTTGGTCTTTCTCGTCTACGGCAATCTGCCAATAACCAGAACGAAGGTCGATGGATGAAAAGTAGCGTGCGCCGTGGAGACAATCGAGGGCGTCATCAATACGTGGTAAAGGATACACGTCCTTTTTGGTGATTCGATTTAGATGCCGGTAATCGATGCAAAAGCGCCATGTGTTGTCCTTCTTTTTAACCAGGACGACGGGTGACGCCCATGGGCTTGATGAGGGCTCAATAATGCCTTTAGTTAACATCTTATTCACTTCAGCTTGAATAATCTGGCGCTCCGACGCGGACACGCGATACGGTCGACGGTGAATGGGAGCAGCATCACCGGTGTTGATGCGGTGCTTTACAAGAGAAGTTTGGCCGAGTGGTCGGTCGTCAAGGTCGAAGATGTCACGGTAGGAAGCTAGAAGGCGTGCGAGAGCGGCTGTTTGCTCTGGGGGAAGGTCAGGGTCGATCATGGGACGTATTGACATGTCGAGGCATGTGGCATCGAGTGGGCGACAAGAAAAATTGGTGCATGCGTCGGCTGCGAAAGTGGTGACGTGATCATCGGCTAAGGACCGCAACGTGGCGATTAGGATGCCTTCAGGGAGGACTTGCTTTGTGAAGCCGAAATTTATGACGGGTAGACGGGTCCGGTTGGAGGCTACAGTTACGATGCAGTGAGGGACGGTGACGTCACGTGCCAGTAGGACATCAGGAATCGGTGTGACGATGTAATTCCCATCCAATACGGGTGAGGTCGTGGCGAATTCGGTGAATGTGAGGGCTTTAGGCGGTAAGCGGAGGAAGTCTGTGGCAGAAAGGCCGTGTTGAGGTTCAGGGTGAATATCCGGCTGAAGAGGAAGGTCTAAGCAAAGAGTACCAGCGGAACAGTCGATCAGAGCAGAATGGGTCGACAGGAAGTCCATCCCTAAGATGAGGTCATGAGGACAGTTCTGGAGCACCGTGAATAGAACAGGAATGTAACGGTCGGCGATGCTTATGCGAGCCGTACACATGCCAATGACAGGAACAGTGCCGCCATCGGCCACACGTACAGCTTCGGTAGCAGGAGGCGTGAGTACTTTTCTTAAGCGGCGACAAAGATGAACGCTGATTATGGACACATGAGCGCCAGTATCGACTAGTGCCGACAGAGAAATACCGTCCACGTGTACATCGACAAGATTTTTGTTCGTATGAAGCGTCAATGGAGGGTTTGGTTCAGACAGGGATGATGCAGCACTACCTCCAGGGGCTGCACTGTCTAGTTTTCCGTCGGGTACGATGAAAAGTTAGGCGGCGAGTGATGGCGGCGTGGCTGGGGCGACGGGGAACGACGGCGTTGAGGTGACGGAGAACGAGCAGGAAGGCGGCTGTTAGACGTGTCGAAAGCAGGGGCGGTACGGCTGGACGAATACCGGCGAAGATCTTCATATGGGCTATAAGGTGCGAAAAACTGGCTCCTATGTGGCGGCGTCCAGGAGGCACGGCAGTAGCGGGAGACATGTCCAACGCGGTGGCACCGGAAGCAGATCGGTTTGTCGTCAGGAGTTCGCCATTCCGCCGGGTTGCGAGATCGTGGAGCAACAAATGGGTCACGTCGAGGTGGATTAATGGGAATTGGTCTGGAGGAGGGGCAAGAGATGGGGCAAGCATCAGGGAACCCGCGGTTGGCGAATTCTTGTCGTACGACCGCCTGAATAACGGAGATCGCGGGGGTTGTCGGCATCGTGTGTTCGAAAGAAGTGGGCTGAAGCGGCGCTGGACTTGCTGCTTCAAGTTCCCGTCGAACGATACGCGTTACACTCTGCTCAAAGGGCGGTGTGACGGTAGAATCGGAGCAGGTGGACGTAGCCGCCGTGTTTGGCAACCGAGAAAAAGGAGGGCGCACCCGACGGCTTTTTGCTGTTTCGAAACGGCGGCATTCTTGAATTACACGGTCGATGGTCGAGACGTTAGTGTACACCAGCAAATTGAAGGCGTCGTCCGCGATCCCCTTCAAAACGTGTCCAACCTTTTCAGCCTCAGACATCGCCTCGTCTACTTTTCGGCAAAGAGCGAGAACTTCTTGGATGTATGACACATACGATTCAGTTGGCGACTGGACACGGGTAGCCAGCTCCTGTCGTGCAGCTGCGTGGCGACCGGTCGGGTCCCCAAAGATGTCACGTAGCTTCTCCTTGAACGTGTCCCAGCTGGTGAGTTCGGACTCATTTGTCTCGTACCAGACACGCGGGGTTCCGTCCAAGTAGAAGAGAACATTAGCGAGCATCATGGTAGGGTCCCAGCGGTGAGTTTGACTGACCCGTTCATAAAGGCGAAGCCATTTGTCGACGTCGAGGCCAGGTTGCGCAGAAAATGTCCCGGGATCACGGGGTGTTTGGACGGCGACAAAGGTTGTCGGAGAAGCCGCAGATGGTGAAGCGGACGCGTTGTCACTGAAAGCCATGGCGGGAAGCTGGAGGATGCGGCCACTGCGGAGCTGCGTGGTGAGGACGGGGATCGTTCCACCTCCACCAAATATGTTACGTGAGTAACGAGACAAAGTATTGCGAATATATTCGAAAAATATATTTGCAAGAGCGGTTGCAGCACTGGCCAGTCTGGCTCCGAGCTCGAGCAGCCAGCGACCCTCATCTTCTTCGTCGGGCGCACACGCGCATTCGCACTATGGTTTGTGGCAGCCTACAGGTAGCAATATTGTCAAAAAACGTTGCCCACATTGTCACTTGTTATCAGTCAATTTCCGGCAACATCACGAATCGAATGGTGTGCTGGAAATGGTCGCACCACGAGAAAATGTCCAGTGGAACAACGAAAAAGACGCAGCCGATGTGAGACGTGTTTTCTCCCAATGGCGACCACAGCGCCTCCCCGAGTGGCATTGAAGTCTTGGCTGAATATAAGCAGCGCTGGATAGACGCTCATTTTAACTAAATATAAAAAAATCGTCACACAAGAGTGGCCCACTTGGTAGGTGACTGTAGCAATTAGCAGACACGGCTTGAAAGACCAAGGCCTGAACAAAAAGCGCCGTCCAGGAAAGCGGGCGTGGGAGTGGTTATGATTTGTGGCCGCCTGTATAGAATAAGAAGTACACATCGAAGCGCTGGCAACAATCAACCTTTGTTTCCTCGTTATTCTAGTCAATCAATGAACCAACAAATCGTTCAATCAAGCGGGAAAGTGCCAATGTTAATGCGTAATCATTGCAAGCGCCTCTGCGGTAACGTTTCTGTGTGGTCACGCAATCAAACAATCGAAATCTTATTAAAAATGTGCGTGCTGTGGAAATGTCATGCCCAATGCGGAAACGAGCAAGACCCCGACTCTGTCTCACCAAGCTGCGGAGCTCAGCCTGCAGCCACTAACCCAGGGCCGTCCAGTTAAATTTGAAGTTGAAGTTTATTTGCATCACAAAAATGAGGAAACGCTCGGGTGAAAAATGAAATTGATTTATTGATATGTGGGGGTTTATCATCCCAAAACCACGATACGATTATGAGAGACGCCGTAGTGGAGGGCTCCGGAAATTTCGACCGCCTGGGGTTCTTTAACGTGCACCCAAATCTGAGCAGACGGGCCTAGAACATTTCCGCCTCCATCGAAAATGCAGCTGCCGCAACTGGGATTCGATCCCGCGACCTGGGGTGAGCAGCCAAGTGCCTTAGCCACTAGACCACTGCGGCGGGGCGAAAAGTGAAATTCAAAGCACTTGAGAAGTGACCCAGCCCCCATATACAAGGCATACAAAAAGGGCTACGATATACGCTAACAAGACATAATAACCATTTAACATTGCATAGCAACCTCCAGACCTGTGCAGTGTCATACAATATTAGCAGCTTGACAGTGTTCACAAGTACATAAAAAAACACCTATAGCACAGGAGAAACAATACTGACTACCGACATTATGACAACAAATGAGGGTTTTTTTGAAGAGCCAAATGCACGTTATGCACGTAAATAGAACTGAGAAAACTCATTTTTTTTTCCTACTGGCAATATGACTCGGCCTGCTGAAACATCTTTTCGCCACTATGTTCCTCTCCCTTAAATACCACAAATCTATATTGTGGCTAAAATCTGCATAACCAAATGTTATCAGTACTGTGGAGTAAAGTTTGTATTTGGCTCATATAGATTCAAACATTTCCTTTAGGCGTGAATTAGCTTGTAAAAAAGTGTAAAACGGTTCAAATGTACGGTAGAGCACAATTTTACGATATAGAATTGGCATCATACTTGTGCTTTCGTCGGTGCCGTGCTTCGACGCATGGGCCTAATGGCGATTACTAGATTTGAAGAGCGAGTGGCCCTTCCTGCCAAAAGGCACACCATTCTGTTTTCTTGTACCTGGCATGTATTGAAGGCCTTGAAATTCATTCCTGTTAGTTTTATGCCATGCCATTTTTGACCTCTTCTTCTTCAGTAGGCAATAAATAGACATGCAACATCTTTACTTCATGCCTATTTTATTTCAAATTTCCGTGTTGGACTGGACGGAGGACAAAATACTGTTGCGCTTAAGTCGTAAAGAATCACTAAGATTCAATAGGAAATAGGCAAGTGAGACGTTTACTCTTTCAAATCAAGTTTTGTCATTAAACATGATGTCCTCAAGGAAGTGCCAACTCGGGCTAGAAAACCCAATTTTGGAACGCAAACACGATAACAAAGCAACTAAGACACAAATAAAACCTTTTGAGTGAGACCATGTTGGTTTTTTGGATCATGTGTGTTGGCTCAGTGCTGATTTAATGAATGTGGCTCACTTTAATTGAAATGGTTGCAGTATTGGCAATTTTTGATTAAAAACTGCCTTTTTGAGCTCATTTTACAATAAGGAGTTTTTCCATTTTCATTCAAACAGTTCTAGAAATCGAAGATACCTAGGCATGTTTAGGTTGCAGTGAAATTTAGCCTACTTTCTGTTCCTGCATTTGGCTTATTTAAAAAAATGATGCAGTGAACCCGGGATGCCACACTGAAGCAAGACATCGACGCCCCGCTGTGGGATACCTCAGCCTGGTCATTTAAAGCTTAATCTTTGAATAAAGTCATGTCCATTCATTTATGAAACATACATGCTACTGTGGCCTCGTTCTTGTTCGCCTTCTACTGTGGCCCATACCCACTCTTGGGGATTGATCTAGAATTCAGTTCTCTTATAAAATGTTATGGAACTTTAGAGGGCGGAAGGTTTTAGAACAAAAACATTACAAATGATATACAAAATTTCACGCTCGCTCACATCTATAAAACAAAAAAAACAGAATGTTACTTCTTGCGAAGAAACTTTAGAGCTTTCTTTTTGGAACCTCGGACACCCAACTGTTGCTCTGAGGGTCGAGCTCTGCTACAGTAGTCTATTTTTCGCAGTCTCGGATAGGAAGGTGCAGACGTTAAAAGTCAGAATTGGAACGGGTGTTGAAAAACCAGACGTACTTCAGAAGAACCTGGCTCTTAGACCATCGACTTGATTTGATAATCAGGTTTTAAGGCATTAAAGTTACGGCATCGACAACGAAGAAGACGATAGGAAAGCCAGTAACCGCCAACTAAACGCGCCACGCAGCGCGCGCAAAAAACCGGTAAACCGATTTCGCGGGCTATATTAACCGCCAAACCCGGATACCTGTTCATTCGGCTCTCGCTCAGACTAGCGTACGGCTGTTCCTGGTTGCTCCGGTCCCAGTGCCCGAAGAGCGAAGTTTGTCCGCGGACTCCTTCCTTCTGGTTGGCCTAAACTGCAGCTTCCCGTCTATCGATCTTTCGTGGACATTGCCGCAGATGTGTGCCGCCGTTGCAGATGAGATGAAGGATCCTACTGTCAACGGTGCGGACAGCAAGGACGACATGCTCACAGCGTCCTTCCAGGCGACGCAGCTCTTTACCGACGATGGCCGACAGCGGGAGTTCACGCCGGCCGCCGCGGCCAGGGCCATGCCAGGACTGCGGGAACAGCGAAGGACGCGCCAGTTTTGTGACGTCCTTTTCCGCGCTACCGACGGCCCGGAAGTTTGGGCGCATCGCTTCGTGATGTGTGCCAAGTAAGTGCCGCCAATTGCGATGATTTTATTTGTCATGGTTGTTGCCTTTGTGCGCTACTTGCGTACCTTGGACAATTGCCTCCTTTATTAAAATGCCTTACGAATGGCGGGTGCTCTAGACTGAGTCGGCCTGACTTAAGTTTTGAGCAAGCGCCGGCGGTAGCGATCGCGACCAACTCGATCATTGCGGTGTTTCTTTACTTGTGGCCCATCGGGGCACTTCATTCGAGCGTTATTCAAGATCTGTAACTCGGAGGCTATGCAAAATGTCGTGTTGTTGCACCGTCCGCCACAAGTGGTGCTAGCGAGTGAGATTTAAAAAAAAACGGAGGGAACGGGTGTGGGAGCTGGTTTCTCTCTCACGTGGCAGGCATCTAGCCTAGGAAGCTTCATTGGTTGGACCTTCTGTTCCGGATTGCTTCAGTCACTGATCAGAATTGTTTCGCATCTAGCCGCCGTCTTTCCAAATGTATACCTGCTTGGCGCCACCAATCCACCCTTGTGTATATGCAGGCCGAGAATTCTGAGCGACTCCATATCTTGGGGTTTTCCCCTAAATTCACTGGTTGGAGTTCCCAATGCGGTGTACTTACCTCACTGTTAACCTGGGATATGACGTTCTGCGACTATATTACCTCACATGCGACTCTAAGTGATTAGGAGTTTCTTTATTTGTCTAGGAATGTCTTTAAATGTGCAACCATGTAGATTCAGTGGCGACGGTACGACGTGTAAACAATGCTTACCACGGAGTATTGTCTCGGAATACACAGTCAGCATCAAATGTTTTTCCGCAATTTGTGGCTTCATTCACTCGAAGGACGCCGGTGATGTCGTGAACGCGTTTTAGAGCAAGTTGTATGTCCAGCACAATTTTTTGTCGTGGTCCACAATGCACGGATACTAACAGCAAGCTTTATTTTAAATCATATTATTCTTTTCTGTGTACAAGCAGATATTCCAGTTGCTACACTCTTTTCGCTATTGCCAAAGAGACCATGGCTCCAGAGCAAAGGAAAGAGGTGGGGTGCCCACCCGTGCGAGCTCTGATCGAGGACCTGGAAGGCGACATGATTGAGCTGCTTGTCGACTTCGCCTACCTCATACCGATGCACGAGCGTATCGGCATGCACAACATCGTCAGGACGCTTGAACTCGCCGAGAAACTCAAGGTTAGTCGAAACAGACCTGTGAAAGAGTTGGAAAACGGGTTTCCTGTAACTACGTCCATTGGTGAAAACACTGAAGGTACGTACTAAGGGCGTGAGCAAAGCCTCCACACAAGAGCACCATTTAAGTTGATGCTCCTGTGTGAGAGCCGAAAAGTCAGTAAACATTTTTTTTCACCTTGGTCGGGGTCCATCATTATTTTCGCCAGTGTTTCGTCCCGACTATGTCGGATCGATGAAGCAAACATCACCTCTATCCTGTCTTGCACACATCATCGTTTCCACAGAAAGTCACCATTGTACAGTCTCCTCGGCCGTAATTAATTGTGCTGATAGTATTTTGGTGGTAATTTAGCAGTAATTCAGTAATTTGGGAGGTGGTAGCCCAACAATGCAGTTCGATAGCTAACGCTAGGCTCGTATCGTGGACGCTGCGACTGCTGCTACTCCCATCGAACGCATTTCACAGCCCGAATGTCTTGCTGGGAGTGGGTCATTTAGCCGAACCATTCATTCGCATAGCTAATGGGCTGGTCCTCCAGTGTCGCCCTTGTGACTATCCAAGAGGGTTAATGGCCGCATAACTTCCTACATGACCCTTGTCACTAATTTCGAAGTTTACAAAAGTTGTTTGGTAACGAGGTTTTCATATTCTCCGAGAGGGACTCAGGCATTGCGCCAATTGCAGTCCTCTCCATAGTGACTCTCTCCTTCCCACAGCCTCCTCGGTTAAAAAGAGTTAGTGTGACAATAATGTGGGGGCACTGTAGTAATGGGGAAGGGGGGGGGGCTGATTATGTATTTCGATAGCTAAAGGTTCTGTTGTTAATTGGGGAGATATGCAGTGAAAGATGCGGTAGTGTAGCATAGAACTTCCGTCTGCCTTTTGGTCTTCAATTAAATAGCCAATGACCGAACGCCCTTGTTTTTTAACCTATTTGTTCGGAGCGCAAAACTTTTCGTAGGCGTCTGTGTTCTCGCAGCTTTTAGAAGCAGAAGAAGAGGAAGAAGAAAACAGCGGAACGTTTGCAGGCCTGCATCGTTCCCTGCTCAGATATACTCCTTTTTCGATTTTCGGCTTTTCTTTCTATCGTTTTTTTTCAGCCCAAAATTACGTTTTCTTTGAAAAACCATTAGCCTTTTAGTTAAGATCCTGCCGCCCGGTTCTTGGCCGATCCCCCTTTGTGGGTGTGCGCCAGAGTGTCAAGGATCATCATCATCATCATCATCAGCATGACAATCTTCTTACAACGCAGCTGATGCAGATTCGAGATCACTGCCTGAAGACCCTCAAGCAGAATCTCGAGCCAGAAAACTGCATCCAAACGTACCACCTGGCCACCAGCAGCGGATACGAGTACCTCGCCGGAGAAGCCCATCGCTACCTGGTCCGCAGCTTCGATGCGGTAGGAGTTTACTTTCTCTCCCTGTGACTCCTGGGGCCTTTCGTTGCCCCCTTTTTTATTTAGAGTAGATAAAGAGTAGCATACGAGACCGAAATGAAACGCACTTTTCTGTGACGACTGTACAAAAACATGAAGAAATAAAAAGTAGCCACTAATTACCCACCGTACCAACTGGAAGTTTTCGTCACCAAACCGATCAAAAAGTCGCCAATTTGGCGCAAAGTAGGCACCAACGGCAACCCTGACTGTAAAGATCCCGATTGCTTGATTGATTGATATGTGGGGCTTAACGTCCCAAAACCACTGATGATTATGAGAGACGCCGTAGTGGAGGGCTCCGGAAATTTTGACCACCTGGGGTTCTTTAACGTGCACCCAAATCTGAGTACACGGGCCTACAACATTTCCGCCTCCATCGGAAATGCAGCCGCCACAGCCGGGATACGAACTCGCGACCTGCGGGTCAGCAGCCGAGTACCTTAGCCACTAGACCACCGCGGCGGGGCGTAAAGATCCCAAATCGGCCTAGAAATATATAAACTCCTCTACGACGTCTACGTGAAGTGATGCTTCCTCTCAGCTCGTGACCAAGCCGTCGAACGTCGTTCGCTATATTGTTTGGGCAACAAAGTAGCCTGCACCGTCTATGGTGTTGCCTTAGCCAAACTAGCTCACGTAGCATTTTCCGTGGCCGCCGCTCTCCGCCTAGGTGACTGCCTGGTGTTTACGGCAACACACCTTTACATTCACGACGCAGGTGTGGAAGAGCAACGCTCTCTTCGAAGCCCTCACGCCCGAAGAGATGCAGTCCATCCTGGAAGACGACCGGCTGAACGCGCCGAGTGAGGTGGATGAGACCTTCAAGGCCATCCTCAAGTGGATCTCCGCCGACGCAGCCACGAGGAAGGACTACCTCGCCAAGTTCCTGCCTCTGGTTCGCTTCGTACGGTGCAGCGTCACGTGAGTGATACGCCCGACGTCAAAGCCACGCGTGTAGACGGGATGGCATGTTCATATTTCAAGAGATCCCAAAGGCACATTTTCAGAACGGACAGAAAACACTCTGGAGGGGTAATCGAGCGTTCGTGGAACAATCAATCAAATCCGCGAAAAATCGTTCCACCTTTTCTATAAATGACACGACATATCGAAGTTGGCGGTCAATGGCTTAGCTAAACATCCTGAGCTCCATAGTTAGCCATGCGCTCCGTTCGTATATAATTGAGAGATTGTAAACATTTTTTTATTGTGATGGTCGAGTCACGAGGCAAGCGCTTTCAATCAAGCCATTGGATGGTCACTCAAAGTGTTACTAGGCCGCTTCAACAGAAATTTCGTTATAGTCGTCAAAGTATGAATGTCATGACATACCGAAAGCATTTGTGCATGCCCATTCATGAAAATCCGTAAGATAATGTAAACGCGAACGTAGTTCTTAAATCAGGAGATGATAGAACACTGTGATACCCATTTTCAATATCCAGCCTTGAGAAATGAGGAGAAATATTGCAATGGCATGCGGGAATTTACCTTGCACATGCGAGTACGACAGACGTTGTTTACCAGATAGTTTAACACGAGCCGCGATGAAGGATTACCTCGCCAAGTTCCTGCCTTTGGTTCACTTCGCACGTAATCAAAGTAGGAGTGCTCATTTCACTTCTGCTCACTTCGCTTCACGCCTCCACAACTTCTTTTGAACAGCTGAAGGGGGCATCTTTCATACGTTCTTGCAGAGAGTTCGAGAAGGTCTTGTCATACCCGGAAGTCCAGCGAGACCAAAGCAGCCTGAAAGTGCTCACCGTCATCCATAAGGTTAGTCAAGTTATTTCTTTGCTTACCGGGCGTTATTTACTCGGGTATCGGTCTGGTCCACAGGTCACAACTCGAGTCTTGAAAGCAGAAATCAACCAGCCTTGTGCAAGGCCGCATTAGCTAAAGGCTTGCAGCTAGCAAGCAACAACCTCATGGGCAAAACGTCTAAAACACTTTCGAGCATTTTCCTGTCGCTATCAAGGGCTTTTCATGTATGAGATGTTCAGCTTAGCCGAATATCAAGCTAGTGAGACGTCGTGAGAATGCTTCTGAAAAGTCGTACCATGCACCCCTCCCGAACAAGCTAAGCTGACTTTCTGGAGTATATGAAAGAAGCTTTTTTTTTTCTCCGAGCAGACGCTAACTCGGCCCTCGATGGAGGTGGGCAACGTTGCCGGCATCAACCTGTCCCCGAAGCAGTGGCTCAGGCCCCGCATACCCAAGGACATCCTGTTCGTCTTCGGTGGATGGACGTCGGGTGCCACGAACAGCATGCACACGTTCAATAGCCGCGCCCAGAAGTGGCGCGTCATGGGCAGCCAGTACACCCCACCAAGGTGACTTGTGCCCTAGCTTTCTCTCGCTGTGCAGTTTGCAACGGGTACACTTATCTCGACGCACTTAATTCGACAGAATCCTGTCCTGCCTGGGTCAAACATAGAGCAATATAGAAATGATGAATAGGTCAATGTGATCAAATCTACCGTGTCGGCATTTTCTATTAGACTAAAGAACAAATGGTCCAATAGCGGCATACAGTGCAGATAAATACAGGATTAGTAAATATGGTGCAATGAGGTCTTGTATGATGACACATATACCAGACACAAGGAAAACCACAGGCCTTTTGTCTGATCTGGTTAACGACTAAGCTTAATATGTGGTCTCTGTCAGGTAACGACGAGTCCGTGCTTGTGTACGAGTAGGCAAAATCAAAAGTTCGTGTGGGCCTAGTTGGCACATATTCCTGAACAAAATTTAACAGCGCCCATAGACCAGGTGTTTCGCATAGAAAGAGGTGACACACATGGGTGCTAACACTGCTTTCTTTTTTTTTTACGGTCGATGCATATATACGCTCAAGGCAGCCACACCGCTTATGCACAAACGTAAGTACTTTTAAACAAAGGTAAAGCAGTCATGAAATTGGTGGATTACATACGCGAAGAAAAAGAATTCGTATTCACAGAGTGCAGAAACTCGTCTGAAATGAATTATGTGTTCACTGTTTAGACTTTGTTTAGAACGAGTGTTGTGCGCATATGTGCGCTAAGGCTGCATAGGCGTATGTAAGTATTGACAGCCGAAGCAAATAAAGCAGTTGGTAGTCGGCTCTATCCTGCATTTTCGACGCGGAGCGAAACTATGGGAGACTTCACATACGTATATGGTATGCGAGCTGATAGGCGCACAGATTGTCGCGGGATATTCAGAGATACGCTTAAGAAATCCACGACGACGTGACCTAATGCATGTTGACGACTTAGGTGCCTATTCTTGCACCTGTCAGTAAGTGATGGAGCGAACTAAGACGCAAGAGAGCATACGCGGAGCTTTGCAAAGAATGAAGGACAGTGATCGTGAGGAGGAGCAACAGTGACACTAGCGAGATTACAGGTTAGCGAGGTAGCCGCGCTACGCGGCTCTGTGGCCGTCGATGTCTAATGGGATGCGCCAAATTCTCCAACCCCGTTCACATGCTCACGACGTTCTCAATGTGAACCATGACGCAACTGGTGAAGTGCGTTGCATGGCGCTGCTCAAACGCCGCGCCATCGCTGTGCAAAATTTCAATGACAATGATAATGTAAGATCAGTTTGCCCACTTGTCTAGGCATGAATTATAGAGCGTATCCTATAGTTCATCCCGCAACCAATCAGAGCACCTGGCAAGGTTTGCTGTCTTAAGAGACAGCGGCAATGGTGTAATGGCTGCCCGATGACGACCGTTTCACTATTGCAACGCGAGAGAAGTGAGAAGCATATCATGTACGGCAAACGTTAGGGTGCAGTACACTCACTGCACGCATAGGTGCGCACATGTACCGCGATATTTTTTTTTATTTTAGTTATCGTGGACATCTGTATAGGTACAGCAATTGCAGGGTGTTAATCGGCCATCTCTAGCCAGATTTCAAAGGTATGCCAACGCACTCCATGAAGACGCGACCAAATGCATGTCAACGTCCAACGTTCCTGCGCCGGTAGGCCTACCCGAAAGAGTAAACGAGGACTAAAGAGAGTGAACGTGGAGCTGAGAGGAGGATCTAAATCTTTCACATTAATATTTCTCGGCCAGCTTTGTCAGTTACGAAGCAGGCCTCAGGCATGGAATAGTGAGCAACGTTTACGGTCACGTCGTTATTATTAGATGTTTGAGCGTAATGAGACCTCTTAATCCAAGAGGGTATGTCCGAAGGTATCCATAAAATTGGCCGTCAACCACCGCAGGGCGTACCACGGCGCGGCAGTAATCGATTCCCGCATTTACATCGTGGGCGGCTTCAACGGCCGCGAGTGCTACCACTCGGTCGTGTGTTTCGACGTGCCCCTCGCCAGGTGGACCGCCAAAGCGAACATGGAATACGCACGCTGCTACGTCAGCGTTGCCGTTCTGCAGGCAAGTGCCGAACACAAACAGCAGGGAGTTAGCAGCAGCTATACGATTGTGATACCTCTAGTTTCAGCTTTATTCATTCGGCATAGTATAGTACCTTCATTGCAGTCAATTTTGGTGACGTGTTGTTTGCGTCACTGGCGTTTGTACGTGCAGTTGCACACAGTGAGCATCGAGCGGGATTTGAAACTCTATAGGCCGCGAGGGCATCCACTATAGAGACGCCAGCGCTGCGATCGTTTGACGTGACAGATAGGGTAGTAGTTGTGGAATACGGTAGCTTGCTTTCGGGACACCACTTGCATCGTCCTAGATGGCTGCACCGGTTCTTAGTCGTGATTTTACGATGCAAATCAGACACGAGAGTGCACTGATTTGTATTTGTTTGCCCGTATTGTCAGGTCTTACCGCTTCTTTGGGCACAGAGCTTCAAAACAAAGGGAAAGCACACACGGTGTCCTCGGCAAAAAGCGCAGAAAGGCGGTGTTCCCGCTGACACACAACCCGTTATCCTATGATTGACGTCATCACGTAGGTGGCGCCACGGTATGTCCTCAAGGGTGTCGCATCGAGCGTCATACAATTCCAATGCATCGGGCCACGGTGGAACGATGGTGGCAACCGTGGTCGCATTTTGGTGAATGTGAAATTCGATAGACCTAATGCGATGCGCATAGCAGGTCATTGTTTCAGTGATCTGTTCCTAAATACGCCTGGATGTGTGCGTTCCGACATGCAGTTCTTAACGTATACTAACAGTAGTAGTTTCACTACAGTAAAACTGTGTCCAAAAGTAGTATGCCACGTTCTTAATCTACCAGCGAGAAAACTACAAACGAGGAAAGCAGCAGCCCTCGTTCCAGCGCCTTTGTGACCTTACCGGTCTATTGAGTAGTCAGTGCAATATTACAGTTGTCGTTTACAACCTAAGGATAAATGTAAGCGCCACCTACAACCACAACTTTTCCACCCCAAAAAAGTTTGCATAAGTGGCTTATCAAATCAACATGGCACATTTATTATTTGTGCGCTAGCTGCCATCGCTAATTTCAGATCAGTGTTTCTTTGTGAAAACCAGTGGCACATTGGTGCCACTGGTTTTTCGCTGTGAAAAAAACGTTACCTTCCTCGCAATGCACTCTTGTGAAACGTAATGCTTTAAGAAGGGACGACGAACTTAAATACTATCCGCATAGTATTTGCGTTAGCAGCGAAAAAGCACTGATGTTTGCAACGGCGACCACGTAGCGCGACTATCGCGCAGATGAATGGAAGGTGAGCCGCAGTTGTTGGG
>WOVY01005655.1:0-16577 GCA_013436015.1 Rhipicephalus annulatus
GTCATTACACGACGTGTAGTTTAATAAACGAATTCTAACACTGTCACTGCCCCTCCGCATGATTCGCATTACGTCGATTTACAGGTACGCGGGATCTGCCGAACTTCTTTGATTAGTATTGTTTTGTTCCAAAGTTATGTGTGTAATAATCCTTGTTTATTTTTTTGCATCTCAAAAGCTTGTGTTTATTATGAAAGACGATTATGAGAGCCGTTGGTATATAGGGCTCCAAAAATTTTGACAATATGGTGTTCTTTAACCTGCTCCTGCATCGACGTACAGAATCGTGGAGTGCGGTGTCGCCATCCTAATGCAGCTGCAATGACCGGAATCGCTTGACTTCGGGTCAGCAATTCAGCTTCATAACTACTAGATCACCAGGAACGGGAAACTTGCGATGGCCGTAACTTTTGAGTGTGTCGCAGATGTCTCTAAATCAAACAACTTTTTGCCTAAAGGCGTGGTGCCTCCACATTCGTGGCCTGCGCATTCTTTTCTGTCAAGGTATCTTAGAGCTCCGAGAAGAGGATCCGCCCCATGTTCTGAGCGTGTATTATTTGAAATGTCAAAGTTCCTACCTGTAGAAGCATAGAACAACCTACTTTCTCTCTACGATGATTTAAGGTTACGGGCGAGATGCCTGCCTCTTGAAAAGAGGCTATTCTCATTCCGACTTTATATAAAGAAAGGACCCATCCTGCGGAGTGAGTTACAAAGTTATCGCGCCAACAAGGAGCTTTTGTAAGCCTTTGGAGACGATGATAAACAGGTGCCTAATACACTTCTTTAAAACAGTCTACTTGACTTATACCAGTGTGGGTTTTGAGGAGTAGGAACCACCATTGAGTATCTAGTACGTATTAATACACACATCTGAGACGCCTACGCACACAAAGAATTCTTTCTGTCTATGTTCCTCGATATGAGAAAGGCTTGCGACATCGTCAGCTACATGTCCAACTGGACGTTATGTGTACGGGTGAGTAATGTGCTATCTAAAACACTTGTGCAAGATACGGAAGTGCTGAAATGTGATGGATTTAGTTGTACTCTTTTCATTATCAAGATAAATTTCTTGCGTCTTTACAACGCACGAAGTGTGTTGTATCACTCATATATCGATGATGAGCAAATTAAGGTTTATATCATGCAATCTGATAATGTGCAAGGGGCAGGTTCACCTAGGTCTGAAAAAGATCACGAATTTCGCAGAAAAGAATGTTTTCAGTTTTATGGCTCAAAAACGCACCTACTTCGTGTTCTCTCGGAAAAGAGACCTTTATCTTGACCTAGAAATTGATATTCATGGTCAACGTCTCTCCGTAAAGACAGAGCACAAGTTCTGACACTCATTTCTGGATAGTGAGCTAACGTTCATATCACACAATAGGGGTTTGAAAAAACGTGCATCAAAACAATGCGTATACTAAATGTTTCGTCACAGATTACGTATGAAAGCTACAAAAAGTGTCTGATAGATCTGAACAAAAGCCTCATGTTCACTCGTTCCGACTATGCGGCAATAATCTATCAGTACGCCACACCAAGTACCTTAAAGATGCTTAATCCAGTCCATCATCTAGGCATTCGCCTCTCTACAGGTGTTTTTCGCACCCGCAGAGAGGCGAATGAGCAGTCACTCGATTTTTCGATGTCCTATCTATCATTTTCATATTTTCGGAATACTAACGCAAACAAACACGAAAAATCCTTCACACTCGGCTATCAATGATTTGTCCACTTCAATCCTTTTCATAACCGTCCTTCGCTACGAGAGCCCTACGCACATCGTGTGATGGGTCAAGCCTAGGAAACTGGTGTGCCCATTCAAGTTCACTGCTTGCCGGCTCTGTGCAAACCTTCCGCAATTGCACTGGTAGCTCGTAAACAGGGATATTTGCTTCATATGGGTTTCAAAACACTCTTTTTCTTGCACATATTCATAATTACATCTTTGAAATGCAACAAAAGTACATCTACCCGGCATACAGGTGTATCGAAGTCCGTCACTTCTGTCAATTGCGCAGCCATTGGTCTATCTTTTTCAGACGTCAGCGTTCGGTACACAAATATGAGCCTCGTTACAGCACAAGCATATGCAATACTTGAGGCTATAAAATATATTGAACTACAACTGCAGAAGGCAGAATCTATAATGATCTGCTGAGTGTGGTAAAAGCCTTAACACTATCAAAGAGTCTCATGCTCTACCGATGTCTGCTCGCATCATTCCGATCTTAAAACCGGCTAATACGCCCTTGAACCTTGAATCCTTCGTCCAATCAGTCTGACAAGTTGTCTATGTAAGGTATCAGAAAAATTTATTGATGCGCAACTGCAATGGTGGTGCAACAGAACTGGGGCCCGAATTCACAAAGCTTTCTCTTTGGCTACGCATTTTCTTAGCCAAAAAGTCTCTTATCTGGAGGGATTACTATAGCGCGGGTATGAATTTAACTTATTCGGCACTTAAGAGGGCAAGGAGGACAGACGATAGCCGATGAAACGACAAGGAAAGAAAGAAGTGTGTGCCGATAATATCAAGGTAGCACGCAAAGCGTCTAGCATCGAGAGTATACGATGATAGCCAATGATTTGCTGCATCTAAGTTTCAGTTCCGCGAGCGTCTGCTACAGCGCTTACGGGATGCCGCGTACGTTGTAATAGACGTTTTGGTGGGCTGTGCAAAGCCAAGCACTCGCCTTAATTAACGACTGTAGCTAAAAAAATAATTGCTTGATGGCCTTAAGCCACCGAGCAATCCATGCACTATCTCGACCAAGTACAAGTAAACAACACTCCAGGTGCACCACATAAATGAAACCACACATAAATCGATGCATGCAATGTTTGAAATTGTGCCTTGAATGTCTTCCCTTATTTAAAGCGACCACTTACCTTACATTTCATTGAAGCTGCGCTGCTACTTAACTAATTCGGTGCAATCTAGCACGGTATAGTGGTGAACGTAAGGGTGTTTTGTACCTATAGTCAAAGGTAGCCTTTGCTACAATATTCCTATTACAAGACACATGAGCGACTTTGGTGCCTGCAGACGAATTGTGCTAAAATAGATAACAGCAGTAATAAAATGAAATTGTGAGCGCAATTTCGCTGGTTCCTTGCACCGCAGCATTTTTATAAAGCCGGAATGCGAGAACGTGCATACGCTTACGCTTATGTACATGTCTACGTAAAATGAGGGAGACTCATCGGGAGGTGTCTCAGTGCTAATGCTTTTCACAAAACACGGTGCAAATATTTCGTCCAGCGTTGTTTGAGTGCGCTAACAAAGCAAGGGACGTGTATACGAGTCCTGAGGTCGAGAAACGTTATCACACGTGCGAAAAGGATGAAGAGAGAGAGAGAGAGAGAGACTCGTTTCGGCTTCGCGAAAGCTTGAAATTGATAGATAATAGAGACAATTTTCTGGCCCAGCAGACGTCAGGGAAAGTCTCTGCAAAGCAGCGTCTAATGCTCGGAGAGCATAAAAAAGAGGAGTACGCGTTATATGGGAGTGACAGCCACTCAGAAAGCGAGATGAAGTGTGACTGTCCTTAGATGTGAGAATCATTGCTAATTAGGAGAGTTGAGTTAATGAGCCAAAACTTTCCTAAATAACGATAATGGAAGCAAACTGAGCATTCATCTAGTGAAAGTGACACTAGTGACAGTGAACTCATAATAGTTGATTAGCGTTGTCACAGGTGTTATATATTTTTATTTTCTTATTTATATTTGGCAAACTATGAGAAGGTAGCCTACGTTAGAGCCGGCTATCGCAACGTCCTGACAGTAATGTACAAGAATAAATAGCGCACGGTTATACAGTCACACGTGGCGGTTTCTATCTTCTAGTAACCTTGGGCAAACGCATTCTAACTATTTTTTCTATTTTTGACAAAGTTTCACCAGACGTTTTTGCATTTGGCTTCATTCGAAGGAATGACGATATATCAGCAATAGGGCGAATGCAAGCACTGCTGCAGTGGACGAGCGACTCTGCGTTCTGCTTCGGTGGGAGACGGACGTGTGATGGCTCGCTCCGTGCGAGGTGCTTCGGCGGCCGCTGCTGGCCGCGGTGTTAGGTTCCCTTCTGCACCATCGGATTACCGGTTTTTGTTGCCTACATTGCCGTCGGGTGACAGTATGGAAGAGTGTGTGTTTCTGCACGGGGATTTGGAAAAAAGACCATACCGGTTGGAAGACTTTCGGGCCCCGTTGGAAGAAGTGGGACTCATCAAGGCGATCATTGGCATTGGAGCCTTCCAGATGAATCACATCTGGCTAGCGAAGATGCGAAGCAAGGATGACAAAGAAGCATTACTCAAAACAGGTGGACTCCGAGTCAAGGGTGGCTTCTGTGCTATCATCGACCCTATCCAACATGATGTAACCGTGAAAATTCACTGGGTTGACTTTGCGGTCTCGAATGAGAGCATTCGACAAGCGTTGGGTGAGTTTGGTGAAGTTCTGGAGGTTTCCAATGACAACTGGACCGTCGCGGGCTTTGAACACGCGATATCGACGACGAGGGTGGTGCGACTGAAACTGAAGGAAGGCGTGGTGCTAGAAGACTTGCCGCACCTTTTTAAGATTGGAGGGGGCACCGTCCTTCTTGTGGCCCCGGGTCGGGCACCGCTTTGCCTAAGGTGTCACATGCAAGGACACATACGACGAGACTGCCAGACTCCCCGCTGTGGTGTATGCCGAGCGTTTGGTCATGAAAGTCAAGATTGCGTCAGGAGTTATGCCAGAGTTACGAAGACCGTGCTGCCAACAGACGACGCCCAAGATAATCTAATGGACGCCGAAGAGGCTGAGAAGTTGGCCCCTGGCAGCAACGTCGTGGGACCCGACGCGGTGGTTCAGGCAACTGGAGAAGAGACAGCCGACGCGACAACGCAAGATGACAAAAACTCAACGAAAGAATCCGAGGAGTTGGCCGCAACAGACGGCCAGCAGGACATTCAAGAATCGATGGAGGAAGATATTGGTGCCAGTGGCGAGATCGCTACGCCAGCGGCCGGCACAGAGTCTCCGGAAGCGACCACGGGGACGCAGGCAAGCGTTGCCGAGTGGAGAGCACGGAACGCAACCTGAAACGCTCGGAGCGTCTGTGGCATCGCGTCACGGGCGCTAAGAGTAAAAAATATGCCCTCGAAACCCGGTCGGCGTCATCGTCGCCGGTTCGGGGACAGGATCTAGACGCGTAAGACCCCGGTTTTCCCACTGCACGGTGTACGAGACACGGTAAGCGCAGGATTGTAGTTTCCATCTTTGTCATCAACATGGCTGGCATGACTGCGCCTTTACGCATTGGTACGCTGAATGTACGTGGTCTAGGAACGCGTCGCAAACAGTACCAGTTGAAACGCTTGATGCAAGAAAAAGACCTTGACTTGCTCGCGGTTCAGGAGACTAAAGTTAGTACTGAGGACGCGACTGATAGCTTGGTAGCAGAATTTTCATTGCGGTACAATGCGTGTGTGAGCTATGCAGTGGGAGCATCAGCTGGATGTATTATTTTTGTCAAGAACTCTCTTGGTATTGTAGTGAAGAGGTCAAAAGTTGCCTACATGGGCGTTTTTGTTTTGTGTGACTTTTGTTACGGGAACACTAAATTTAGAGTTATCTGTGTATACGCACCTACGAATTCGAGAGACAGATGTTTGTTTTTTCGGGAAATTCAAGCGTACGTTGAATTTCAGAAATGTGTGGTTCTGTTGGGTGACTTCAATTGTGTTTTGACCCAAGAAGATTGCACGTATACTGCTAAATTAGGAGATGAAAGCGTTGGGTGCTTAGAGACAGCCTTAATAAGTACTTTTTACATGACGTAGCTCTGTTTGCGATGGGTGGCAGTCGCCAGCACTTCACACATTTTTCAAGGTTCGAGTCACGCACGACTAGATCGAGCATATGTTTGTTCTGAGATAGTACCTTTATGTCAGAACTATGACGTTTATGCTGTTTCCTTCAGTGATCATTGCTTAGTTTTGTTTGAGATAGGTAGAAAGTGCAAAAAGAAGGTTGTATGGGAAACATGGAAAACTGAATACTAAGATAATTACGCACGAAGGGTTTGTAGATAAGACAAGACGGAAATCGAGAATTTTTTCAAAAACGCAGAAAGGAGTGCCACGGAAAGATGGGAATTATTTAAGCAAAAGATAAAAATGAATGCAATAGAGTGTGGTTGCTACATGCAGTATCAAGCTCGAAAACAGGAACGTGAGCTACGGGCAGAGCTAAATGATTTAATGAATATTGAAGCAGAAAACCCGGGCTTATTCACACATCAACTGCAGGTTGTCAAAAACAAGATTGAATGTCTTGAAGAAGATAAATATAAAGGCGCAATTATACGAGCAAGAGCTGAGAGATACCTCGTAGGTGAAGCCCCGACAAAGCGAGCCTTGTCAGATGAAAAGGCATATGCTCGAGCTCACGACATACTAGAGATAGAATGGAATGATAAAATATTGAAAGAACATAAAGATATTATGAAAGCTTTTGAAAACTATTATGAGGACTTGTTTGCTTATCGCGAACCAAAGGAGCCGGGTTTTGTAGATGAGTTCTTGATAGAAATGCCGACACTTAAAGCTGAGGACACAAATTTATTGGAAATGTCTATTAGTATAGGGGAAATTGAGAAGGCTATCGATGATCTCGGCATGGGCAAATCACCTGGTCCAGATGGCATTAATGCCGCCTTTTACAAGGCGTTCAAGGAGGATATGGCCGCCGCATTGCATGAGGTTTTTTCAGAGTCTTTAGATCGCGGAGCTTTGCCTCCATCGTTTAATCGAGCACACACCGTGCTGATTCCTAAAGGGAAAGAGCAACATGTTTTACGCAAAGTGACAGGATACAGGCCAATCACGCTAACAAACGTAGATTATAAGGTGTTTATGAAAGTTCTGGCTAGGAGGTTGCAGGGAGTTATATACAAGTTGGTCGGGTCACATCAGACTTGTGGCATCAAGCGTAGGAGCATATTCACGAATATTCATGTTGCCAGGAGCATTTTGGAGTATTGTGACGCTGCGCTTCTAAAAGTAGCTATGTTGCAAATTGATCTAGCCAAGGCTTTCGACATGGTTCCACACAATATACTCTTCATGCTAGCTGAGTACGTTGGTCTTGGTGCGATCATATGTAAAGGTATTAAATTGGCATATAAAAATTCAACCACAAATTTAATTGTTAATAGAGAACTCTCACAGCGCATACAAGTACTTTCCTCCGTGCGCCAGGGCTGTCCTTTAAGTCCTTTGCTGTTCGCTCTATTTTGGAACCATTGTGTCAGAAAGTGATTCACCATGCAGGGATTAATGGTTTCAGGTTGCAGTCGTGTGAAGTGCGTGTTTTGGCATACGCCGACAATATTGCCTTTTTTGCAGTTGATAGAGAGAGTGTCACTTCGTTATTAAAAATCACTCAAGGTTTTGTGACACGAGTGGAAGTTTCATGAACAAAGAAAAAAGCATTGGTTTATGGCATGGTAATTGGGACCTTACGCCCAGTTCTTTTGGAAATATTCAGTGGCTCACGACGCCTAGTCGTTACCTTGGGGTACCAATGGACAGGTATCAAGACAGTGAAGCATTTTGGCTTGAAAAGGCTGAAGAACTGCGCGCGACCGCCGAAGGATGGGGCGGTCGTGGCTTATCAATTTTCTCTCGGTCAGCTGTATGCAACGTGTTTCTGGCTGCTAAAATTATGTACCTTTTGCAAGTACTTAGTTGTAAGCGTAAAACCATTCACAAAGTCCACAGGGTATTCGCCACGTTCATCTGGAGCTCTACGTGGGAGAGAACATCTAGAACGAACTTGTTTCGGCGGGTTAAGCAAGGAGGGCTGTCTCTGTGCCATCTGTTTCTTAACCAAGTAATATCACGCTTCCTGCTCATTAGAGACCAGAGAGACTCTTTTTTACGTTCGTTATTTCAAACAACGCTGTTACACCACATGCCTGACTTCTTTGTATCTTCCGACAGGCGAGAACGACACACCTTGTCACCGTTCTTGCGCGAAGTTGTGTTCTCATATCGTTTCTTAAGGGCGAGGTTTTCGGTGGATTACCTAACTAATGTGAAAAGAAAGCGCCTTATGAAGACCTAATACAGAATGTTTTTCCTGTGCCCCTGTACCGTTCAAGGTATGGAAAATCATATGGTCATGACGTACTAAAGCGAGTGAAAAACATGTGTATACCACCCAATGTGAAAACCTTCTTTTTTAAACTTCATACGGGAACCTTGCCAGTAAAAACGTGGCTTGAAGAGAGAGGGATGTATGTACCATGGGGAAGCAGCTGTCTCCTGTGTAACAAACCTGAGACCATTGAACATGTGTTTATTGATTGTAAGAACGCTATTTTCTTTTGGGACATTTTACAGAGAAGTTTAAAAAAAGATTTACCTCTTACTTCATATGGAATTCGTTTTTTGCCTTGTGATAGTTCTGTGCAAATTTGGATGTTATATTTGTACTTGGTCTTCATTCGGTTTGGCGTAGTATGCTATCGTACAGACACTGTGATGTGAGGGTTCTATCCGTTAATGAGTGTTTCGTGGAAGCTGTTATAAAAGTGCGAGATGTGTATAAGACTACTGACTGTAATGAAGATGTAATATCTTTGTTTGACGCGTTGTCACGCATGAAACACGTGTGATAGTGATTGTCATATTAGCTTGACCTGTAGTCAAGAAGGCAATAAAGAAAAAAAAAAGCTGCAGTGGACGAGCGGTTACAGCGCTCAACTACAATCTACGAGGTACTTGGTTCGATTCGCAGAATCACTGAGCACTTTTTTCTTTCAAGAGGTTGCCCGGCCTGACATTATGTGTGGTGGCGGGTACTAATTTTTTGAGAAGTAGGCTTTCGCACTTGCTTCTTTCACTCCCCTTTTGACCCAAAAGCGCTGTACTGTGCTCCTTCAAAAATTAAACAATTCAGGGTTAATAATTTTTTCCTCGATTCCCTTGTATCGCAAAAGTGTCCAGTGCTGAAATACCAATATTATACCTGGTATATTACTTTTCACGTGTTTGGATATTCGACCAGCAATCAGTCTTCACGGTGTTTTAAAGAAAATCTACACATGCAGTGAGCTAACTGCTTGCAGCCAAGTTGACTGCCTTTGTAGGGACACGCTTTCGTGCTAATTTGGTGGGCATCATCACATGCAGCAAGACCAAAGAGCACGGACAGTTAGAGCTGACGCGAACAGAGTGATTAGTTTGTGTCTTCTCTCCCGCTGTTGTCATGCTGCACGCTTCAGTGTAATGTCGCTGTCAATGGTTAAAATGAACTATAGCAGTTAATCGAGTTCTGCTGAGAGGGTCCCCTATTGTCCAGAATAGAACAAAACAATGGCAATTCGATTTGTGTGATAAAGAGATACCCTGCTTTTGGTTACTAGAATAAATTTCTAATCTGAAGTTTATTTTTTTATTAACAACAGTTCCAGTGCAGATGAAAGGTGCATGGACAAAATTCGTGTATCCAGCTTGACTAGGTTTGTGACCTTAATTGTAATTGCGAACCGGTATCACAGTATGCATAAATATCACCACACATATACAACCACGGGTGATAGCTTGCTTATTCTAATTAAAATTGAAAGGTTGAAATCGACATATTCAACCAACGCAATGTGTACGAGATATGCCATGTAGAGTAGCTATGCTCTAAACTAATCTTCGCAGGTTCGTTCCATTTTACCCAATTTCTTGCCCATGACTGTAGGTTGGTAAATGAAACAACTTCTTTGAACACACATATTCTGTGTAAGGTTACATTTATTTTTATGCAGTACAAAATAAGTTGAAATATGTAATGGCTCAAAAGAGAAATAACTAGGAACAAATTCAGCCATATCATTACCAAAACTTACTCACCAATGATAAACGGATTCTCATTTAAAAGATACATACATACATACATACATACATACATACATACATACATACATACATACATACATACATACATACATACACTCAGGTGTAAATATTAAAATGAATGGCTATAAAACAACAATTCTAATAAACTCATTTTGAATATACTACAGAAAGTAACTTACGAGAGAAATCCACCGGCACTGTTATGTCTGAACACGGTGTTTCTCGAACCATCTCGCAAAAGCTTGATGCATAGTTTTCCGCTGCTGCCCAGTGACAAGCAGTTTTTATAAAAAAACACAAGAATAAAGCCCTTGACAATGTCATGCTAAAGAAAACGGCTGTGCATCAATATTTTGTACATGTCTGCAATATCACTCTGTTTTATTTACATAGCTTGGCTCATTCACAACCCACTAACAAAGCATGTTAGGACACTTGGGCTGAAAGTTGGCACAGCGCGAGTAAATTCTAGACAATACATGAATAATACAATTATAAGCTACTAAGCTCCTTGGTGCAAACACTGTTTATATTGACAGCTATAGGTGCCATTTCGTTTCCCCAAAACACTTCTCAACTTTATTTAGCTAAAGCTTTCTATTCTGGCGCGTCGTGGTGGCTCAACGGTGGAAGTGACTCTTTCGGCCAAGAAAACAAAAACCAATTAATTTTTCCAGTTCGTGAATTCACCCCATGCTAACATTGAGGCAGCTTGGTAGGAGTGCTTTTGGAGAGAAGAAACCTTCACATTCCCACCAGTTGTGGCCTTGGGTAGCTACTTCACTTGGACAAAAATGATGAAAAACACTCCTCAAATGTTTGCACACCAACACAGTTCCGATACAGCTGTCTATTAGTCTGCTTGAAAAATATTGAGTTTACTGGTGGGCAAAGACTGTACACTATGTGAGGTGATGCTCCAGTGCACTGCATGTATGTCTTGCTGTTGGCCTCAATTGTGACGTTGCTCAGCACATATGTGTAAAATAACAACTAATACTATGCCACTGCAAAGTAATTATGTGTCATTTGCATGAAACAGGGACCACAATAAAAGAACATAACATTTGCCTTCACAACGTTCAAAAACTGTAAATAAATTTCCACAGAGTCTTCACAGTTCATCTGAGAATAGTATTATGGGTTGTAAGCACATTCTTACTTCCACTAAAAAACTATTTTACGATGCCAGATTCAATATTAGAGTATACCAGCACTTTTGTAGGGCTAAACAATTGTACAGGCACCTAGAAAAACACAAGTGAATGCATGCTATAGCTACATATAAAAATAAATACTTTTATTTCTAGTCTGAGTAGAGCTGCATAGATGATAAGTCACTTGCATTACATTATGAACAAACCTATCCGAGCAAAGTATACATTTAAAAAGTTACACTTACACAGTAGATAAGTAGACTGTTGAAGGACGGACAGGCAGTGGGATAATACCCAAGCACTAAAATCTACTGTTAAGATATACTAGGAGTAGTGATGATTCTCTTCCTTCCAAATAAAGTAATCCACATAGATTCACTTCCCAGAGCTTATACACTCATGGCATCATTGGTGCAATACAAATGAGTGTACACTGAAGGATTACATCGACTAAGTACATGATTACTGCATGCATGGCTTTACTTCTTGTACTACAAAGAATGCAAACACAGTTACCATTGGCGACCATGGATGGTGTGATTTCTGGCATGCAAATGTAGAGGCACGCAGGCACTTAACACACATGTTAAAAACTTCAGCTCAAAAATGTTTGCCCACTAACACTACAGCAGCCTTTAAAATAGTGTCATAGTTTGGTATCTTCCATGCAAAATTTAAATAATTTCGAATGCAAGCAAAGGAACTGCTGAATAATGCACTGCTAAGAAGTTCAACAGCAGCTGCTCCTGACATCACAATGTGCTCTTTCTGCTGTTTGTAAACTTGAGCAGGAGAACAGTCACTGGCAGTCCCTTTATACTTGTTGGTCTTCTGTGCTCTGTTCTTGATACACTGTACATGACCGTGGAGCACCGAACCCCTTGTTTACTGCTGGAACTTAGAAAAATACAGATCATTGTTACAACCATGCTACATGCAAGAGTGTATAGTTGTCAATTATGTGCTCATATTTACAGATATTGTATTTTCAGAAGCCAATGACAAGCCTCAACACACACACACACAAACAATGAAGGCTGAAAATATATTTAATATGATACAAGAGCAAAACCACAATGTTATAGATGAAGGCATGAAACTTCTGACAGGCATAAAAAGCCAATAGAGTTTCTTTTATTTCGACTTTACACTAGTTGCGAGAAGTAGACCACAAATAAGTTCACTAAGAAACACAAGTTAGACTGCATTACAACAGAACAGCCAATGTTGATAACTTTAAGGCTGTCTAACATAGCCATCTCACCATACCGCATATAGGAGCAAATGGGCAGTCTAGAAGACACAAAGAACTTGTGGATTATGAGTGTGCTTGTTACTGACATCTATTATTCTAAATGAAGAAAACCTTTCAAAAATGCACTTCATCAGGGGAAATAATCATACCCAACAAACACAACGGGCTCCTACAGGTGCCACCAACACTCACCATTATTGTTGATACCAGTGTCTTGCCGGATGGATATGCTGTGTCCTGCACAGAACACCAAAGGAGGCGCTCCATGACTTGGATTGCATGTGTGCTAGCTGCATCGCTCTGCTGCTGAAATAGGCTAGCCACAGACAGAGAAATGAGAAGCCATGGCTTTGAAACACACTAAACGTCACCTTCAGAGATCAACAATGCATACTTAGGTCAGGTACAATTTGTAGAAAAATATATATCACTATGCAATCGTGGTGAACATATTCGGCTGAAACACAAGCAACAGCACTGAGAGAGAAAAAGCTACATTAGGTAAAAGATGCAGTTACTGGCCCTATGTCATCTGAGGCTTCTTCAATAGGTCTTTCTCCTTGCAAGTTGTGAACAGCCAGGCAATTTTCACCCACTTGCTATTGCCTTCCAGAGCACTTGATCCACAGAGGGAGTCACAAGCTCGAGAGCTCAATAAGGAATCAAAGTATTTGTGCTCGTTTCAAAGCACAAGCTTTTGAGTCTCAGATTATTGGAGTTTCATTCATAAGCTGCAGGCTTTCAGCTTTCAACATTCTCAATTATCTTGCAATTTAGTTCCATAAATGTTGAATAAGAATTATGTGTAAGAATATTACAGGTATCCACTGAAAGCAACCATGCTTCGGTTTTCAATTTGTGCACAGTAAGTGGTGTTCACGTATCGTATGTATTAAAAAAACTAACCTTGCAGCCAGCCGTTAGGCAGTTTTGTGCCCTCGAAGCTCCCAAGCAGATCGCAGTCCTTCCAGATGAGGCTGCCATGCATGCTTCCACGCCACATCCGCTGAATGATAACAGTCCGAGCAGTGACATAGGCTTGCCACAGTTAGAGAGAACGTGTCCTTCCTACTTTTGTACAGGTGCTCCAAGTAATGATGAGGATTGATGTGCCTGAATGTGCAACCGATGCATCACAGGACCTAACAAACCAATCTCTGCGATCTGTGAAGAGCAAAAACGAGATATTTAAAAACAATAATTAAAAGCACTCACTTCTAATACTTATTTGATGAAGCTATCACTTCGTTAAATTGACCAAAATCTGCTATAATCACTTTGAAATAAACTGAAGCCTCATGTAAAATTTACGTACCGCAATATATATGTCCTACTGAAGTATAGTACTACCACAGTGGTAATCGTCTATAGAACTAATTTTCCAAAATAACATAAATTTTTTAAGTGCAACCTGGCTCCTGAAAAATAAATTCACATCAACTTTCCAACTATCAAACGTGGTCAATCGACAGGCCCAACCTCATAATCAAACAAGAGCTCAACTGTATCAAATCACAAAAAACTTTTTATGTATTTTCTCCATAATATATGTATGTATATAACAGTAGTAGCAAATTTTTCATGCTTCAACTTACCATAGAGAAACATTACATCTGATGGGCTTAAAAACTTGCACACGTTATAGAACTGCGTGAATTATAGCACCGGTGAAATTTAGTTCTGCAAGGTGAACTCACCGATGGCAGCATTTAGTAGCCGTCGGTGTAGTAAGGAACCAAGTACGGCCAACAGGCAAAGGGCATCTGCAGACTGGAAGCTGCCAATGACAGCAATGAAGGGCTGGCCAGGCGTGCACGTCCATTGATAAAGTGTAAGAACTGGCCATGACCGGCTGTTGTCAAGGCTCTATGCCGTGCAAAAACGATGGCCAGACGAACTCGGAAACCTGTAGTTAGGCGATATTGGCCTACAACTTCATCCAAAGCAAGGGCACCGGTGAAATCTTTGCTTTTTTGGGGGGCTGGAGGGAAGCTTCACGTTCACGGGCTCTCGCTGCCACATAGAACTCTCAATTTGTTACCGAAGAAACAGTCTAGGCGCGCTTTCAAAGTAACACGATCCACAACAGAATGTAGCATCTCGCAGTTTTGGTTGATCACATCACAGCGCTAGGAGTATGGTTATCACAAAAAGGAGAAGTGACGACTTAACAAACAAAAGCGCCAAGCTGCCCCACCACGACTTCACAGGGCAAAACAGTTATCAACGCTGTCTTTCCATTTTCGGTCACACGAGCACAGCTGTTCAAAAGTCTTGGAACGTCAACACAGCACCACTGTTCACAACGAACATCGTTTCACTCCCGAACAGTGCATTGCTCTCAAGTAAATAGAAGCGTACGGGCTAACTAGTGGCGAAGCAAGAACCGAGCGCGTAGTTCATACGTTTTCCGTACGTACTTGGGGTCACTCAAGTAACATGTCAAAACGCTTGTCAATCCGAAATGTCGCACAGCACCAAACTGAGAGACTGGAAAGTCAAGCGACAAAACTGTTACCGGCACACAAAACACACATTGCAGGCTTCTCGAGTCCTAGTTGCCGTCGATACATCGACGCCGATCACCCCGCTTGATAACCACACCGACGCACAGGCTTCGCTGCGCTTCACCGTACACCATTGCACTGCCACAGCTTTCAGCACTGCTTACACGCACCGAAAGAGCTGCTGTAATTACAACACATCCGGTCAAACGCTCAAGTAACTCGGGCGAGAAGCGTTTGCTGAAAGTCGCACCGACCGATATGCGGTTTACGACGCCATGTTGTTTCGACAACTGCGCAGCACATAAGATGATAAGAGAGCTCTTAGAAAGTACTTGCACTATTTTCACGGCGTGAAAAAAATTTCTCTTATGTGTAAGGGGGGTGATATGACGAACAGGACAGGCGTGCCAGATGAAAAGAAGTGTTTTGGCAACGTCACGAAGTGAGCTGATGTAGAGGCTATTGCTTCACAACCAATCACAAGCTGTGCCTGTCGGCCAAGCCGTCGTCTGCTCGCATTTGTCGTCTGCTTCGATCAGAGCATGCGACAGGGGATTCACCTTCGCAACGCTATTATTCTCAGGTCAAGTGGTCGCTACGTCGCACAAAATACATGTCAGTGGCTCGCTCTACCTTTGAATGATGTTCGTGCGCCAAGTTAAATGGCTGGTAATTGACGCACGGATGAATTTAGCCAAGGTTTGCTCCAGAATCGTGAGGGTTTGCATATTTTCGGTGTCATATAAAGTTACTAGGGTCATTTCATTCCGATTGCTTGCCATAATATCACGGTCCATATCGGTGTCCTGAACAGTGAAGGTGAAGATGCATGATTTGTTTGTAGTTCCATGCGTAATCACGCGCACCCCTAATACGCTTTGGTTTACAAAGTACGTTTTGTTCCAGATCGTCCCAAAGTGTATCGACAGCTGTATTTCAGAGATCGCAACCATTGGGACAGTTAGAGCCAATGAAAGTACACTAGAGCACAAACTTTAGGAACCACTCAATGAAAACTTCCTCTCATTTTTATTTCCAATAGCGTGCAAAGAATATGCTCCCATTAACCTCTTTGGTGGTAATTTCCACCAATGAGGCAAGGATCTCGAGTCGCACTTTTAATTGGATGGGATGGGGCGCAACACAACAACATAACAAATAAGGTTGATCCTATGTGATGTCGCGTTCGAATGCACCGACCATTCACGTATTGGTTTTCATCCAACCACAAATCTTTACATGCGTAGTTTTATGCCATTGACGCCCAATAGAATTCTTCAATTACTGCGACTTCGAACTTATTGGACGATGTGGTTGTCAACACCATCCACTGCGTACAACGGAAACAACACGCGAAGCTCAAAGCGCCGAAAGAAATGAAAACGCACCAGCAGTCATCAGGCAGCCCTTGATGGGCGGTGAATTAACTCAAAACCAGCCAGGGCACCAAAGTATTACCGCTGCGGCAGCAGGTTCTAAGTAGCCACATTGTTCCTAAGAGTGGTCCAGACCACTCTTAGGATTTTCTCTCACCATGCTGTTTTTACGCACAATTTCGCTTCGTGAATCCACTTACGAGCACTTTTCGGTGACGTAAGCAAATATAGCAACTGCATCACCATCGCTGACATGTTCCCGGGCAGTCACAGCGCGCTTTATTTGCAGCGGCCGATGTGACAACTATGGCCTCTTACGACGTTTTTTCGTTTCGTGAATCGACTTACGCAAGAAAATTTCTCTT
>WOVY01005656.1:0-21308 GCA_013436015.1 Rhipicephalus annulatus
ACGTCTCGCATGAAGCCTTTCAGGCAACGTTCTCTGTCACATTGACTTTCTACGGCCAGGTTGACCGTTTCGATGTTGGGGAATTAGTGTGGGCATTCATCATGCGCTTCTTTTCATATATGCAATAGCATAATCCTCGTCATCCGCCTGGGTCTTTGTCCTCATCTTTACTGGGTGTCACCACAATAATCATCGTGTGTGTGCATGCTCGGTCTCAGACTGCCCGTTTGTTGCTGAGCCCTTGGGCTGAATAAACGTTGTCTCAACCGAGACGTCATAATATATATATATATATATATATATATATATATATATAACAAGTCTAGGCTTGTGTGAATAGTGAATTTCAGGGTCGAAGTGAATTCAAAGCGAATAGTGATTTTGGGTCGAATAATTTCGAATCGAATTCGAATAGTATGTATGACATATAAAAAAAAGGGAATATTTATTATAACCTAACTAACCTGCACAATATTTCTTGTGAATTGAAATATGGGCTCTATGCAAATGCCTTTTTTTTTTCGTTGAAGGGAAGTCAAAACAACCTTGAATAATAAACAATTGTATCGGGCCAGTTGGTAAGGATCCATCTTGCTGGGAAGCACAGCCACTATACCACTAGGCGCTTATGTTGTGCGTTCTGTGGAATAGTGGCTGCGCTTCCTTGCAAGATGGAACCTTGATTAGTAGTTTCAGTAGGATCTGAGTGATAACCTGTAAAATACATAATGTTTCAAAATTTATTATTACTTAAATCATATAAACCATCATAACAAGCTTAATAAAATGGATTGATTTGAAGCTAACATGTTCCTTTAAAGGGGCCCTGCAACACTTTTTCAAGTATCCATGGAGTCAGTAAACATGCTTGTCGCCTCACAAATTTACCGCCGCAAAGTTTCTAGAATCGGTCCAATATGAGCGGAGTTCCAAAAATTTGTCGCATGCTGCAATTGCATTCTCCATCTAGACCCGTCAAAAGATCTGGAAGCTAAGTAGGGAAAGGTTTAACCAATACTGATTGTTGGCCTAGTTGGTACTTGCTTACTGACATGATTTGGCCGCAAATAATACACAAACAAAGTAAAGAACACTCAACGACAAGCACAACAATCAGTATTGTTGTGCTTGTTGGAAGTGCCGCTTGTGCTTGTCGTTGAGTGTTTCTTTACTTTGTGTGTGTATTATTTGCGGCCAAATCATGTCAGTAGAGAAGGATGGCATGAGAATAGAAAAAAACGTCATGAACGCCTAGCCACCTTGAGCATCTTTTCTCTCCCTTTTTTCTTCGAATACGAGGCCTTTCAGTACGATCGTGCACCTACTTGTGGACAAGCGGCGTCCTCATGCGGTGGTCCGATAACGACGAGTGCGCCATGCTCAAATCAGCCAATGACTGTGACCAGAGCCGTATTTTCTTTTTTGGCTGTGACAAGTGATTTTTCAGCTTGTAGTGTCATTTGCTGAGAGAAGAGAGCAGTTTTAGCTTTGAAAATTTATTGTGAAATTCAGGCGGCGTGCTGCGCAATGATACTTGCCTCGCGTGTTCTCGGTAGCCTCTACTACCGATCGGCAGCGTTTACTGACCATGCTCAGCAAGTGTTGCAGGGCCCCTTTAAATCTGAAGAGGGGGCTTCGCGGCAAAGCAAATTTCTCCTGACTAGGTGCTTTCACGGCTTTTCATTACTACATTCCATTGAAACCACCTTTACAGGCGGACTAATGTACATTTATTTCTTCATTGCAAATACTTCGAAAATATTCGATAATTTAAATTCAACTCGAAGCGAAGTTGAATACTCACCTATTCGTTCGAATATTCGAAGCATTCAAATATTCGCACAAGCCTAAACTAGTCAGACGGATGTCTTTTTGTCGCTCAACAATAACCGTAATCTATATTAATCTATATTTCAAGTGTATGTGTCGTCCATCCACTGTCTGATGTGACGCGATTGCGCTGTGGATCAATACAAGCCTAAAACAGGCTATCAATGCTTCGTATCAGTGCAAAATAAATTAGAGGTTCTGAAATAATGCAAGCTTCGTGATCAACCAAGAATTATTCACGATAACTTACAGAAGATCACGATAAATTCTTCCAAAACTGCTGCTGTCACCTGTAGCCTAATATGGCGGCTACAGGCTGCAAGTGGCAATGCGCTACAAGTAGGCTGCGCGGGCCAACGTTTAGAAATACTTCCACAGAACACCTTTATAGATACTACATGCATTGGCGCGGGCTGCACCATTAAAACTAGGCGGATGAAATTTTCGGACGACGAGATATTAACATGTCACGACGTGGGACAGCTGTAAATACTGTTACCGTGTGGGGGTAATCCTAGTGAACGTTTAATACTTCAGCACGGGCACGCAACCGTACTTGCATCTAGTTGGAGAGCTGCTGTTTACCTTAACCGCGGTGTGAGCAGGGTTCCATCATGATTGCTCCCCTTATTGACCGCTTCAAGGGAGCTAATAAAAAGGCGGCACCGGATACGATGGTGTGGTACTGGCAACGTCTTCCAAAAGTTTGACAGCTGGTCTGTCTCAACAGAGATGCTGATACGCGAAAAAGTCCGGCACAATAAACGACGCAGCTTTCAACAAGAGTGGCGATGTGGGCTTGTTGGTGAAACATTTGAAAGAAATTTATGTAACGCGAGGCGAAAAATCGAACACAGAAAAGAATAGACAGGAAAAGCGGCTTGGAGGTCGAAATAAACATGTTGTTGCTAGTAGCGCTCTGTCTTCTCAGTCTATTCTTTCTTGTGTTCAATTTTTCGCCTCCCACTACATGAATTTCTTTCAGCTTTCAACACACAAGGATTCCAGGTAATCGGTGAATCTGAGCTTACAACCCTTAATTTGGCGAGCGGCAGTGCCAAATGTTACCGTAACAGATGCAAACGTCACCGTGGGACCTGGGACGTAACACAAGCAGTGGCTAAAGTTATGTCTGGACGTAGCACTACCGTTGGCTATAGTTACGGCTGGATGTAACGATTGTGGTGGCTATAGTTACGTCTGGACGTAACCCTAGCCACAATGTTTGAAGAAGTTCGGTGCGCCCGGTTCGTTGTTAAAGAGCTAGAACCAAACACGAAGTGGACCTAGTGAGAGGCTACAAGCGAAATTGAACACCTGTGTGTGTGGTGTAGGCAGCCGCTTGAAACAGTTGTTAAGGTAGTAGAGTTAGCTGAGACGGCTCGATAGCAGGATTAAGGTTGAACTTAGGGCTGTCGGGCGAATGGTCCGATGGTCATGCGGGCAATGGTTAAGGAGGCTAGGAAAACCATGGGCAAGAGTGAGCTGGTGCAGTGCGAAGAATGCAAGCGCTGGTGCTACTTGGACGAGACAGCATTCACTAGTTTGGACGATGCGCTGAAGGCGAGCTTCGTGTGCAGGCTGTGCGAGGCACTGAAGGGGGCCGTGCAGTGCATGGAGGCTAGCATCGAGGGGCTTTAGGGGGAGCTTAGGGCAGAACGGGAGCAGAGAATAGAACTCCAAACAGCTCGGAGCGTTGCATGAGTGGGACGAGGCTACCGCCAGCCTATTAGAGCAAATGAAGGGCGGAGCGAGCTCGAGCAGCGGGTAGAGGAGCTGATGGCACTTTACCCTGCCCTGAGCGGTGCGAGACAGAAGGCGTGTGGAGCAGAGAAGGCGACAGGCGGGAAGGAACAGGCGAGAAGTGAGGTCGGGGCCGCAGTGTCTGACCACAGCATGGAGGCTCCGAAAACATACAGCTTTGTGGTGCGGCAGTCTTCGAGCTGGGCAGAGAGAGAAACAAGTGAAGCAAACAGGGGCACCATCACAAACAGGAAGCCAGCGATTGGAGCGTAGAAGGGTCCTAGTGGTGGGGGACTCAAACGTGGCCAGGGTTAAGGATGGCGTCTTCATGACAGTCAAAAAAGATGAAAGAGTGAGGGTGGAGGCCAAGTCAGGGAAGAACATTGTGGATACACTGGCCAAAGCTCAGGAGATTGTAGAGGACAGCATGGAGGGCGAAATCTCATCATTATTCATGCTTGTCTCAATGATGTGTTGAAGGGCAAGGATCGGAACCTTCGGAGACAGTTAGAGGATGAGACGCCTCTGGGAGTGTGCATGGGGCCATATGCACTTCCCAGAGATCTGGAGCCAGTCTCGTGAGATTGAGAGGAGGGTAGTGGAGGCCAAACTGTGTGATCAAGGGTATGAGCCGGCAACTCAGATACAGCGTAATGGAAGGGAACCAAGACGTGTACGAGGCCATCGCTGGCCCCTTTGCACAAGATGGCATTCATTACAGTGGTGCGATGGGCCGGAGGGTTGGTTATAGAATGGGTCGTCAAGCCACAGCTTTTTTAGGGAGACCCAGAGACCTGAGGCCAACAGTGTAGCCAGAGACGGTTCTAAAGTGGCACAAATATTCAAGCCACACGGGGTTCGGGGGAGAAAAAATCGATGTAAGCACAAGGGCCAAGCTGAGTCGGACATAGGCTATATTACCATGCAAGGTGGCAGGAATAGGTTAAAGTGGGAGGAGATAGAAGAGAAGTTAAGGCAGGAGGAGCTGATGGTATATGGGGTTGTGGAGATACATCTTCGGGACATGGAGCAACCATCAAGCGATCTGAACTACGTATGGGAATATTGTCATAGAACAGAAGGCAGTAAAAAGGGGGGTGGAATTGGTGCATTTATACATAAAAGTATGTGTTGGCAAAGAGTGAAGCATGGATGCATGGAACATTTATGGTTAAGAGCGAAGGTAGCTGGGCAGATGACACTCCTGGTTTGTATACTTATAATGGACGGAAGCAAAAGCCAGAGAGGAAAACCAGGCAATGGTGGAGTGTATATCAAAGGACATTGGGGAATTAGGAGGAGAGTGTGAGATAATTATACTAGGAGATATGAATGTTCACATATAAGATATAAATGGGTATACTGACACAACAGGCAAATTGATCATGGCTATGTGTGAAAAGGCATGATTTGATCACTTGCAACTGTACTGAGAAGTGTGAAGGGCAAATAACCTGCACAATATTTCTTGTGAATTGAAATATGGGCTCTATGCAAATGCCTTTATTTTTTTTCGTTGAAGGGAAGTCAAAACAACCTTGAATAATAAACAATTGTATCGGGCCAGTTGGTAAGGATCCATCTTGCTGGGAAGCACAGCCACTATACCACTAGGCGCTTATGTTGTGCGTTCTGTGGAATAGTGGCTGCGCTTCCTTGCAAGATGGAACCTTGATTAGAACCTTGAAATAACATGAGAGGTAGGAAGGCTGCAGTCGACGATAGATTATGCACTGATGTCTCATAGGATGTATGATAGGCTCAGGGGAATACACATAGATGAATTTGGCTCCAGAAGTCTGGGTAGTGATCACAAATGCATCAAGCTGAGTTTTGGAAGAGCAGTGAAAGTGGGAAGGAGACAAGATGAGCAACTACTGGAAAATTTTTATTCAGAAAGGCAAATAGAAATAGCTACTAAATAAATTGAGAGAGTAATCACATGATAATGAAACAGTGTGGATATTAATTAGACTGTTTGAGCTAGACCTTGCTAAGGCACGTGACAAGTCGCCCCGGAAAAGAAGACACAAACCCAAGAGTTGGTAGGATGAGGAAGTTAAGAGAGCCATAGCAAAATGTCAGGAAGCCTCTAGGGAACACAGACATGCCAAGCAGCGGGTTGAACCGACAAATGATGTTGAAATAGAAAGGGACATCTTTCTAAGATGAAAAACGTACAGCGCGAACACAAGACGGGAATACTAAAGAGGGGACACAGACAAGCGCTGACTAGCAACTGAATTTTTATTAACACAGAAGCGAAATATATACGGAAAAAAATAACAGAAACAAGAAAACTGAAGAAATTACAGCATGACAAGGATACTTCCATGTTATTGTTACACGCGCTCTTCTAAAAAAGATAATTCTTTGGCCGATAACCCGATGGAAGCCATGCTGATGCATAGCGACCCTTCTTTTGCGATATGAGCGGCTTCAATGATTTCACGAGTACGCATGTCCTGATGTCTACCGATGATTGTTGTTTCTTCAAACAGGGGTGTGCAACCGCAAGAACTGCAATGAATGGCCAAAAAACCTTCTTTGGCGTTGCGCACATTATTCTTGTGCTCTCGGAGGCGGTCATTTAGACACCTTCCAGTTTGGCCTATATAACAACACCCACATGAAAGTGGAATGCGATAAATGACATTATGTGAACATTCTAGAAATTTATTACGATGCTTGGTAGTGCACTGGTGTTTCCTTTTTTTAACAGGACAGGTGACACGCGAAAGATATGACAATTTGTGAGGTGCTGAAAAAACCACTCGAACGCCGCACTGTTGCCCTATTTTTCTGAGACGATGTGAAATATTATGCATGTATGGTATAACCGAAATCTTCTTGCCTCGACCGGTTTCCATGCTTGCCTGCTGGACATTTTCCTGGCAGCTTTTCTTCTTTTTTCTGTAAATTACTTCCGCTACCGATGTGAGCAGCTTTTGTGGATAACCTGCTGCTTCGAGCCGACGAATCTGCGCCAAGAAACTTCTAGTGACAACGTGGTGACAAGATTTATCTAATGCGTTGGAAAGACATGTTTGAACAATGCTTCGCTTGACTAATTTTGTGTGTGACGATGTGTACGGCAACAACGGTTTTTGTGCTCGTGGTTCGTACATCCAACATGAATGTTGATTGGCAAATGTTAGTCTGAGATCTAAAAACGAATGCTGTTGTCTTCTGGCATTTCATGTGTGATACACAGAGGCGACAGGCACTCTTTAAATAAAGATATGAGGTGACTTGTTGCAACTTGAAAGTTATCTGCATTGCGCTTGAGAATCACAAGATAATCATCTACAAAACGGAAGGTTTTCAGAACACTGCTACCAGTGAGCCGTGCGTTAAGAGCTCTGTCTAGCTTTGCTAGATAGAGGTCACTCAACAGTGAGGCAATACATGAGCCTATAGACACACCATTCTTTTGAAGAAAAATTTCGTTGTTCCATTCAACATAGGTAGATTTAAGGTAAAACGAGACAAGGTCAAGGAAAGCACCGCCACTAATACAAGTCGTGTTCTGGAATGCTACGGATCCAAATTCATCGATGCATTCTTCGATACATAAAATTAGTTCTTCGGATGGCAGAGAATAATACAGGTCTTTCACATCGATTGAAAAGGCGGTGAGCTGTTCGTTCGGGTTTTTGTTTATGAAGCTTATGACTTCTTGCGAATTACGGATGAGGAAGGGATCATCAATTCTGAGCAGCTTCAAATTTTGTTGAATGAAACTCGCTAGTGCTTTCTGCCACGTTCCTTTTTCTGAAATTATTACACGAAAAGGTGAGTCTTCTTTGTGGGTTTTGCATGAAAAAAACATATCTAGGGCTAAATTCTGACATTTACCTATCGTTAGTGCCAGCTTTTTTAGATCTAGTTGCGAGCAAAGTAAGATGGCTTTTCCCTTAACTTTTGCTAGGGATACATCAGGGCACCGTTTAAACACAGAGAGAACAGCGTCATGCGCTTTTTGAAGGTACACATCATTTGGTAGTACAGCAAAACCTCCCTCTTTATCTGCTGGTACGACACACAGTTCATTCCGGAGCAAGAACGTAGAGACTTTCTTTAGAGGCAAGTTGTGGCTTGTGGGCTTACCATGCATCAGAACGTCAACGCCCTCGGAGACGCACCTGTCGCACTCATTCGTCGGTGCGAGGCTTGAGACCTGTCGAACCACAGATAGCAGCTCCGCGGGTGTCTTTCTCTGTTCCACTGCAAACTTTGGGCCCAGCCCCAGGGTGCGGCGCACCTGTTCTGAAAGCTGGACGTCATCGGCGACGTGGACGACGCCTTCCTGACGCGGTCTAGTTGGCTGCACAATCCGTAGTTGCCTCAGAGCACATTGCCACATATGTTCGACAGTGGAGTCTATAAGATTGTTATATTCTCGCCACCTTTTTCTCCTGGCAGCTGGTAGCCTTTCGTTGTGGTGAAGTTGTAGATTCAGGGTGTCCCGGTGGAGTCGTGCTTGTCTTTGCCATTCGGACCTTAGGATTTTGCACATCCTAACGCCATGGTGGTCCGAAGGGCTGAAGCCACCAAACAAGCTTTTTACATCCGGAGGGAGCTTGTTTGGTGGCTTCAGCCCTTCGGACCACCATGGCGTTAGGATGTGCAAAATCCTAAGGTCCGAATGGCAAAGACAAGCACGACTCCACCGGGACACCCTGAATCTACAACTTCACCACAACGAAAGGCTACCAGCTGCCAGGAGAAAAAGGTGGCGAGAATATAACAATCTTATAGACTCCACTGTCGAACATATGTGGCAATGTGCTCTGAGGCAACTACGGATTGTGCAGCCAACTAGACCGCGTCAGGAAGGCGTCGTCCACGTCGCCGATGACGTCCAGCTTTCAGAACAGGTGCGCCGCACCCTGGGGCTGGGCCCAAAGTTTGCAGTGGAACAGAGAAAGACACCCGCGGAGCTGCTATCTGTGGTTCGACAGGTCTCAAGCCTCGCACCGACGAATGAGTGCGACAGGTGCGTCTCCGAGGGCGTTGACGTTCTGATGCATGGTAAGCCCACAAGCCACAACTTGCCTCTAAAGAAAGTCTCTACGTTCTTGCTCCGGAATGAACTGTGTGTCGTACCAGCAGATAAAGAGGGAGGTTTTGCTGTACTACCAAATGATGTGTACCTTCAAAAAGCGCATGACGCTGTTCTCTCTGTGTTTAAACGGTGCCCTGATGTATCCCTAGCAAAAGTTAAGGGAAAAGCCATCTTACTTTGCTCGCAACTAGATCTAAAAAAGCTGGCACTAACGATAGGTAAATGTCAGAATTTAGCCCTAGATATGTTTTTTTCATGCAAAACCCACAAAGAAGACTCACCTTTTCGTGTAATAATTTCAGAAAAAGGAACGTGGCAGAAAGCACTAGCGAGTTTCATTCAACAAAATTTGAAGCTGCTCAGAATTGATGATCCCTTCCTCATCCGTAATTCGCAAGAAGTCATAAGCTTCATAAACAAAAACCCGAACGAACAGCTCACCGCCTTTTCAATCGATGTGAAAGACCTGTATTATTCTCTGCCATCCGAAGAACTAATTTTATGTATCGAAGAATGCATCGATGAATTTGGATCCGTAGCATTCCAGAACACGACTTGTATTAGTGGCGGTGCTTTCCTTGACCTTGTCTCGTTTTACCTTAAATCTACCTATGTTGAATGGAACAACGAAATTTTTCTTCAAAAGAATGGTGTGTCTATAGGCTCATGTATTGCCCCACTGTTGAGTGACCTCTATCTAGCAAAGCTAGACAGAGCTCTTAACGCACGGCTCACTGGTAGCAGTGTTCTGAAAACCTTCCGTTTTGTAGATGATTATCTTGTGATTCTCAAGCGCAATGCAGATAACTTTCAAGTTGCAACAAGTCACCTCATATCTTTATTTAAAGAGTGCCTGTCGCCTCTGTGTATCACACATGAAATGCCAGAAGACAACAGCATTCGTTTTTTAGATCTCAGACTAACATTTGCCAATCAACATTCATGTTGGATGTACGAACCACGAGCACAAAAACCGTTGTTGCCGTACACATCGTCACACACAAAATTAGTCAAGCGAAGCATTGTTCAAACATGTCTTTCCAACGCATTAGATAAATCTTGTCACCACGTTGTCACTAGAAGTTTCTTGGCGCAGATTCGTCGGCTCGAAGCAGCAGGTTATCCACAAAAGCTGCTCACATCGGTAGCGGAAGTAATTTACAGAAAAAAGAAGAAAAGCTGCCAGGAAAATGTCCAGCAGGCAAGCATGGAAACCGGTCGAGGCAAGAAGATTTCGGTTATACCATACATGCATAATATTTCACATCGTCTCAGAAAAATAGGGCAACAGTGCGGCGTTCGAGTGGTTTTTTCAGCACCTCACAAATTGTCATATCTTTCGCGTGTCACCTGTCCTGTTAAAAAAAGGAAACACCAGTGCACTACCAAGCATCGTAATAAATTTCTAGAATGTTCACATAATGTCATTTATCGCATTCCACTTTCATGTGGGTGTTGTTATATAGGCCAAACTGGAAGGTGTCTAAATGACCGCCTCCGAGAGCACAAGAATAATGTGCGCAACGCCAAAGAAGGTTTTTTGGCCATTCATTGCAGTTCTTGCGGTTGCACACCCCTGTTTGAAGAAACAACAATCATCGGTAGACATCAGGACATGCGTACTCGTGAAATCATTGAAGCCGCTCATATCGCAAAAGAAGGGTCGCTATGCATCAGCATGGCTTCCATCGGGTTATCGGCCAAAGAATTATCTTTTTTAGAAGAGCGCGTGTAACAATAACATGGAAGTATCCTTGTCATGCTGTAATTTCTTCAGTTTTCTTGTTTCTGTTATTTTTTTCCGTATATATTTCGCTTCTGTGTTAATAAAAATTCAGTTGCTAGTCAGCGCTTGTCTGTGTCCCCTCTTTAGTATTCCCGTCTTGTGTTCGCGCTGTACGTTTTTCATCATGCAATACCAACTAGCCCAAAGTTTCACTCTTCTAAGTTATCTTTCTAAGCTGTAGAAGAGAAGCATCCCTTCTAATCAATAAAAAGATTAGAAGAAAGGGAGCTCTGTGACTGGCAGAAGTACATAAAGAAGATAGAAAGGCAGCTGCGAAATTTCGGAACCATCTAAACTCTCTTAGAAATGAGACAAGCCTAGAGCAGAGGTTTCTAATTACAGCTCAAGGTGCTAGGCTAGAAGGGGATGAAGCTATTGAATGTGTAACAACAAGGGTGACAGAAAAATTTCTACGAAGAAGTGCCTTATGCACCACAATAGACAAGAATGGATCTAGTGGCACAATGGCTTCATTTCCACACCGAGAGTGGGAAAGGGCTGAGAAGAGGGTCCTACTAGTACATCAACAGGGCCAGATGGCATCCCAATTATGTTGATAAATACATTGGGTCCGAAGTCTAAGCAGACTTTGAGAGAGGCAGTGAGCAAAACAATACTCGATGGTGAAGTCCCCGATAAATGGAAACTTGGCAGGATGAGCATGATAGATAGAGGATGAGGGGATGCTCGGGGAACTGCAGAATGGGTGTTGAAAACACAGGAGGTTGGAAGACAATATGTTCTCACTGATGCAGTGCATCGAAATAGCAGAAAAAGAACACAGGCCCCTGTGGCTAGCATTTTTGGATATCAAGGGAGCGTACGATAGCGTGGCTCAAGAGGACTTGTGGAGAATACTGGACACACCAGGTGTGGAAGATGGAGTCGCTAATATTTTCAAGGATATTGTCACGGGGTCGTGACGTGGCCGAAGACAGGAGACTTCGTGTTGGGATTTAACTGTTTATTTGGGCGAACCTTTGCCCGGTAAACGGAAAGTCAGATTACAGCAGCAGTCTTGCACAGATAGCAGTCTCGGACTGATAGCGGCGAACGGAGCGTCGGCCTTCGATCAACAACTGACAAGCGGCGAAGCGCGTCGTCATTTATACTCTTGCCGTCGAATGTTCTAGCGTTATCGCTGGCGGTGGTGTAGGTTCCAGAACAATCTGTACCGTTCGCACAGTGGGCGTGATCTTATCGAAATGATCTACTACAGTCCGGAACCTTCTCGAAAACTGCAGGCACGGTTTGCGCTGAGAATCGTGTGGTGTTTGGGGACGATAACAAAAACTTGGGAAATGGAACGTGGCATTGCCCCCCTCTGAAAAAAGGCATCGTCCCAATGCTTTAACTAAAGATGAAGGTACAACTCTAATGTAAGAAAGTACAATGAATAAATTACGATACAACAATAATAATAAAAAAAAAACACTGTTTCAGTTAACGCGCATGAAACGGCTTGAGGCGCGCGACATGGTCGACTTCAGGTCCCGATCGGCGTCGTTGAGAATTCGTGATGTCGTCGGGGAGAACCTCGTAATCAAGTGGGCCGAGACGTTGAACCACCCTGTACGGTCCGAAGTACCGTCGCAGAAGCTTTTCACTTAGTCCACGTCAACGTATCAGCGTCCACACCCAAACACGACCTGGCTGGTATTTCACGAAGCGTCGTCGAAGATTGTAACGGCGGCTGTCGGTCGTCTGTTGATTCTTGATACGGAGACGCGCGAGTTGTCGGGCTTCTTCGGCGCGTTGAGGGTACTCACTCACATCGAGGTTTTCTTCGTCGGTGACGTTGGGTAACATGGCATCGAGCGTCGTTGCCAGGCTCCTTCCGTAGACCAATTGTATGGAGATATCTGCGTCGTCTCCTGCACCGCCATGTTGTATGCGAAGGTCACAATCGGAAGAACTGCGTCCCACGTCTTGTGTTCGACATCGACGTACATTGACAGCATGTCGGCGATCGTCTTGTTAAGCCGCTCGGTGAGGCCGTTGGTCTGTGGGTGGTACGCTGTCGTCCGTTTTTCTGGCTATATGCCAAGATCGCTTGAGTTAAGTCGGCAGTGAATGCCGTTCCTCTGTCGGTGATAAGGACCTCCGGGGCGCCGTGACGTAGGATGATATTTTCGACGAAGAACTTAGCTACCTCGGATGCACTGCCTTTTGGCAGGGCTTTTGTCTCGGCTGTCACACCTGAATGTATGTATATATATGTATATATATGTATATATATATGTGTGTGTGTGTGTGTGTGTGTGTGTGTGTGTGTGTGTGTGTGTGTGTGTGTTTACATATGGTTGTATGCATTTATGTGTATGTGTAAAGGTTCTGAAGTGACACTGTATTAGTTAGTGATATGTATGTGTTATGTTATAGTCATTTAATCCAATTAGTTATCTCCTGTTTTATCACTTACATGTAAATATTTTGAACTACCATAAGTTTCAATAATAATTTTCATTTCGTTCATTTTGTTTTATTCGCTTGCTGTTTTTTCCTTAGTTGCCAATCTTTGTTCTATATTTTTATACATGAATTCACAGGAGGTCCCCCTGACAGTTTTTACTTTGGGACCTCCTTCTGTATTATATCAACTTTTTGCTTGCACTGTATTTTACTGAATAAAGAGCAAAGAGCTTTATAACAATAATAATAATAGAAACCCAGAATTCCTCTCCAACATACGAAATCATACAAAATCAAAAAGCAACATACAAAAAACATACGAAATCAAAACACAACACCTAACGCGGGCATTGTGGTAAGTTAAAGGTCTTCATTTCATGCCTAGAGTTCCACTCCGACACTGTCCTGGGAAAAAATGAGTGTTTGTAAATATCTGCCCTAGCGAAATGAGGGGTTAAAGCATGTGTGTGATTGTGACGTGTATGCCTTGTGGACAGAAGTGTTATATATAATGCGGGGTCGATGGATAATTCACGTTTAATGAGTGATTATAGGAAATTGAGGCGGAGAATCTGCCTACGCGTATCGAGGAGGGGAATGTCATTTTCTGTCATCAGCTCTGTGGGGGAATAGGTGTGCTTGAACTTGGAGCAAATGAAGTGAACAGCTTTTCTCTGGACTTTCTCTATTATTTTAATGTTGTGTTTAGTGTAGGGATCCCATGTAATGCAAGCATACTCTAACTTCGGTCTAATGAAAGTAATGTAACTAAGTAGTTTAATGTGGGCAGGTGAAAATTTAAGCTTGTGTTTCAGGAAACAAAGTTTATGGAAAGCTGAAGAACATATAATACTAATATGTAAATTCCACGAAAGGTTGTTTGAAAATGTTACTCCCAATTATTTGAAGTTTTCAACTTCTTTTAGCGGTGAGGCGGCCAGTGTGTAGGTGTATTTTAACGGGCTTTTTTTCCTTGTGATACGAAGACAGTTTTTTTCTTTGTTTAGAGACATGCCTGATCTGTCACACCACGCCTGTATGTTATGCAAACTAATCTCGAAGTCGGTTTGGTTATGCACTGTAGTTATTTCCTGATATAAAACGCAATCGTCTGCAAATAATCTGATTTGTGTGCCAGGTGTAACAACGTTGACAATGTCATTTATATAGACCAAAAACAACAATGGCCCCAGGACACTACGCTGGGGTACTCCGGATGTCGCTGAAAGACAGCTCGAGTCGTTGCCCTCAATACTGACAAACTGCACGCGATCCGAAAGATAAGCTGCTATCCAGGATACTATAATGCTAGGAAGATTGTAATCTCTAAGTTTTTGTATAAGTTTACAGTGAACTACTCTATCGAACGCCTTGCTAAAGTCTATAAAAAGAGCGTCGATTTGGCCATTATTAGGTACTCGGCTGCTGACCCGCAGGTCGCGGGATCAAATTCCGGCTGTGGCGGCTGCATTTCCGATGGAGGCGGAAATGTTGTAGGCCCCTGTACTCAGATTTGGGTGCACGTTAAAGAACCCCAGGTGGTCGAAATTTCCGAAGCCCTCCACTACGGCGTCTCTCATAATCATATAGTAGTTTTGGGACGTTAAACCCCACAAATCAATCAATCAATTGGCCATTATTATCCAATGTTCTTGCAAAACTATGAATTACAGTTAACAGTTGCGTCGTAGTGGAGTAGTCTTTCTTAAAGCCATGCTGGCAGTTCGTTAACACTGATTTTCTGTCTAAAATTTTGGTCATCTGGTTGGCGATTATATGCTCGGTTAGTTTACAGCAGGATGAAGTTTAAGATATCGGTCGATAATTTTCTACAGATAAACGATTGCCCCTTTTTAAACATTGGCACTACCTGAGCTGTCCTCCAGTCTTTGGGTACCTGAGTAGACAACAAAGAAGCTCTGAACAGTATAAAAAGAAATCTACCGATACATTCCGCGTAGCGCTTAAAAAACATATTTGGGATACCATCTGGGCCACATGATTTCGTTGTCTTCAAGTTTAAAAGCATTGACACAATACCATTGTATGAAATAAAGTCCACCTCGTGCGGCTCAAAAACAGTAGAATGAAACAAGTTACCTACACTTGTCTGGGAATAAACGCTGTGGAAGTAAGCGTTAAAATGTTCGGTGATTTTATTCACATCTTTTGTAGTAGTTCCATTGACCATTATCTCACAGACAGGTCTCTTAGCTTCGCCTAAATATCCCCAAAATTTTTCGGGTGCACTTTTCATAAAACCAGGTAGCTGCACGTTGAAGTTGTAGTCCTTTGAACGTCGAACCGCTGATGACAATTTGCTTTTTATAACACTGATAAGTTGGGGCGGGTGACCCTTCTTTTTGCTTTTTTTTTTAGTTTGTGCTTCAGTTGCAATATGTTACGCGTCATCCGTGGCGTTTGTTTATTGACCGTCTTTGTTTTGTTAGGCACAAACCTATTTATGTCGTGGCGACACATTTTGAGGAACATTTCCCAGAGCGTGAATACGTTGTTGTCAGTATCAGTGAATTCACCAAGGCACGTTTCCATGTGATCTATTATGCTTGCATCATCGGCTTTAGCAAAGTTTTTGAAGCAATGCTTTTTGTACGTTTAGAGACATCAGGCATAAGTATGGGCAAGGAAACATTTACAAGCTTGTGATCGGACAGACCTCCATCAACTGAAACGACACATTCTGAAAAATCACGATTCACAAATAGCAGGTCAAGAATATTGCTAGACAAACCTTGTACACGGGTAGATTCATTAACTGCTTGAATTAAGTCGTGTTCTAGCATAAGGTCGAAGATAATGTTAGCATTTCTGTCCTTCTTTAAATCTGCCTGAAGACGTTCCCAGTTAGCACTAGGCAGGTTAAAATCGCCTACGAGAAAAAATTTTTTATGCCGAAAAGGAGACATGTATTGTTTTAGTTTTATCATATAGTCGGGTGTAGCGTCTGGTGGTCTATAACATGCAAACAATACAAAGGAATGCCCCCAGTATGACAACTGAATGCATAGGCACTCGATGTCAGGATATTCATCTATAAGTGTTGCATCAATTGGTTCTTTAGTAAGGACAGCCACACCTCTGCCCCTATGTAGTCTGTCCCTATGAAAAACTTTATAACACGGTGGAAATACAAGATCATCTGTTACCTGACCATGCAACCATGGGTCCGTAATGATAGTGACATGAGGGTCGTGTATGAGCAGCTGAATTTCCAATGAATCTGCCTTTTCGATAACACTGCGGTCGTTTAAGTTGGTGATGTGCAACTGCTTTGTTTGTGGTGAACACGTGTAAGCAATAAACTTCTCGCGCTGCTTGGAACCTTGCTAGCTTCTCCAACTAAGACAACACTTGCGTGTGACTTCTTGTCATTGGGCGAATTGGCCTTCCGGCCTCGTTTTTTTTAACCGGTACTTTATCATTTTTTTCTTCATCCCAGACATACGCCACCCCGCCAATGTACAACTTGTCAAATGATAACGTAACCTTCTCATGCCTTTCACGGTTTGGCTTCGCACTTGCCCACATTTTTCTTCTGACTTCCCGAAAGTTCCGAGAAAAATCTTCACCGATTGAAATATTCGAGTTGTTTAATTTATATCTCTTTTTTAGAATATTGTACTTGTCTCTCGAGTTCGAAAGCCTCACGATAACCAGGCGGTTTTTGTTACTTGCCGGCTTTCCTAACCTATGTATTCGTTCCATAGGTACATTTTCTAGTTCCAGAAGACTCTGAAAAATATCTTTAGGAACGGTCATTTCTAAAGTTTCAGAACTTTTACCTTTTGTTTCAGTTAGTCCATAAATAATTAGGTTAGATCGGCAGCTGTAGTTTTCTAGTTCGTCAACTTTCTTTCGAATGACTGAACTACACTACGAATGCTGTACAGCTCTTCCTGGTAAGTGCTTATCTTGTCGTCCAGGTTAGAAAGCGTGCCTAATTGCTTTTCGATTTCAACCAGCCGCTTCTCTTAATTATCCTTAATGTCTCACGAGATTTCTTTCAGCTGCTTTGAAATATGACTAAGATCAGGGCCAGGGTTTGATTCAATGTCCCCCCCCCCCGGAAGTAGCAACCTTCTCAGTGAGAAACGAACAGCATGCAGCAAACAACTCGGCCGCGGGCATGGCAGCACCAATAAAAAGGGATCGCTTGAACGAAGACATTTGCCATAGTGTTTTCTCACCTGCACGGCAAGAAGAAAAGGGTTGTGAGTGATACACATCATTGCGGTGCCACCGTGCCCTGTGACCGAGTCGTCGAACGGGTGTCTCTTTATAAGCTCCCTCAAAGGTGTCGCTCCGCGCAGCTCATGCGCGTAGTCCTCTACATCCAATGATGTAGAATGACATGGCAGTCTGCTGAACGGTTGCGAGACCAGATTTCCGGTGCTGTGATTGCAGATGTCGCAGGGGAATAGCGGTGTTTCATGCGTAGAAGCGTTCAGCGTGACGAGGTTTAAGCAGCCCTCAGCACACAGGACACCAAGTAACTGCACGGCAAGAAGAAAAGGGTTGTGAGTGATCCACATAGTTGCGGTGCCACCGTGCCCTGTGACCGAGTCGTCGAACGGGGGTCTCTTTATAAAGTCCCTGAAAGGTGTCGCTCCGCGCCGCTCATGCGCGTAGTCCTCTGCATCCAATGACGTAGAATGACACGGCAGTCTGCTGAACGGTTGCGAGACCAGATTTCTGGTGCTGTGATTGCAGATGTCGCAGGGGAACAGCGGTGTTGCATGCGTAGAAGCGTTCAGCGTGACGAGGTTTAAGCAGCCCTCAGCACGCAGGACACCAAGTAACTGCACGGCAAGAAGAAAAGGGTTGTGAGTGATCCACATCGTTGCAGTGCAACCGTGCCCTGTCGTACAACATGAAAAGCGTACAACAAAAGCGTACCGTGCCCTATCGTACAACATATGCGTACAACAAGAAAAGCGTCTGGTTTCGGCTGTGTCCTGGTCTGTGTTCAGTTCGGGACCACTTTGGTGAAGTTGATCTCACTGACTCGGCGTAACACTTTGTATGGGCCGAAATACCGGCTCAGTAACTTTTCACTACGGCCACGGCAGGGAACGGGCATCCACACCCAATTTCGGTCTCGGGAATTCTAGAACACCTCTCTGAGGGGGGTGTTATAGTGCATGCGTTTGCCTGCTGCTTCCGACGTGCAGTCCCGCAAGCTGGCGAGCTTCCTCAGCACACTCTGCGAATTCCTTGGCATCAGTTGCCAGCTCGTCGTCGTCTTGACACGGTAGCATAGAGTCCAGCAGGGTTTGCACTTTATGGCTGTAGAGAAGCCGAAATGGTGTGAACCGCGTGGTCTCTTGCATGGCGGTGTTCCGCGAAGGTCACATATGCCTATATCTGGTCTCCTGTTTCATGCTGTATGTCGATGTACATTGCAATCCTGCCTGCGAGCATCTTATTCAGTCGCTTGGTAAGTCCGCTGGTTTGCGGGTGGTACGCGGTTGTCTTTCGGTGTCTGGTGTTGCTTAGCTCGAAAACTTTGTCAAGGGTGGAAGTGCTGCGCCACTTGCGCCATTCTGCGCCAATCTGATTCGCTGCGCCAGCTGCTCCTGAACGGCCATTTGGGTGTGGAATGCCAAATTTAGCCAAGTTTTATCATCAAGGAAGCAATCAGCGTGAGCTACACAAAAAAGGCGCAACTATAGTGAACTAGAATATGATCTAGTGGCGCGACCAGCAGGCAGCGGCTGCTGTCTCGGCGGTCCAAAATGACACGGACAGCCGCTAGAATTTCTCGTGGTGCCACTGCCCCTTTTCATGTCATGTGATCACTCACTAAATACCGTGTCTGTACCTTCTTATTTTGCTTGGTACGTCTTGGTCCACAATACTCCCGTTCTGGCCCTGAAGACAAGACAACTACCCCGAGAATAACCGTAGATCTTTTCCCTTGCGAATACCTACTTAAAAGTTTCGTATGTTTCAAGTGATAATTTCGTAAGCATTCCCATCTTCGACATGTCGCTCTCTGTTTCCCTCAACTTCTTCTTAACCGATGTTTCCTTTTGGCTTGATATTCTGCTGTTGTCTAAATACTTGCTTGGCAATTTTTGAGTTCGTTTCCTCTATTTAGTATCGACATTCTTCATGTACTGAAAACTTTCCTAGCCCAATGCTCTTCTCCCATTTTTCTCAATCGCTCCTCAAATTCTATATTGCTGCTAGCTTCCCTGAACTCAAACGATGTCCATCCCATGTCTCCCTGTACCCCCTGATTTAGGGTATTCCCGTGTGCTCCCAAAGCAAGTCTACCTATGCCACGTTATTTAATTTCCAATCTTGCTTGAACTTCTGATTTCATGCTCAAGACCACATTGCTGAATGTTAAACCCGGGACCATGTCACTTTTCAATATCCCTCTCACAACGTCATACCTATTGTAGTTCCACAGTGCCCTATTTTTGCCCCGCCGCGGTGGTCTAGTGGCTAAGGTACTCGGCTGCTGACCCGCAGGTCGCGGGTTCGAATCCCGGCTGCGGCGGCTGCATTTCCGATGGAGGCGGAAATGGTGTAGGCCCCTGTGCTCAGATTTGGGTGCACGTTAAAGAACACCAGGTGGTCGAAATTTCCGGAGCCCTCCACTACGGCGTCTCTCATAATCATATGGTGGTTTTGGGACGTTAAACCCCACAAATCAATCAATCAATCAGTGCCCTGTTTTTCGTTACAGCTGCATTTCTGGTGCCCTTAGTCATTAAGTATCTTTCTTGCTCCCTTAGATACTCAGCCCGGTTATTTACCCATACGCCCAAGTATTTGTATTTATCCACTATTTCTAGCGTGACTTCCTGTATCTTATGCTCACTGCCTTTGTTATCATTAAAAAATCATGATTGCCAATTTTTCCCTGCTGAACTTCAAATTCAAGCTACCTTCCTCATTACCACAGATGCCTATCTATCCCTGCAGATCTTCCTTGTTGTCGGTTATTAATACTATATCATCTGCATACATCAATGCTGGTAATGATTGTTCAATGTGTTTTCCTTGCTTTGCAAAAAAGAGGCTGAATTCGAGTTGACTCCCCTATAATTTTGCTTCTAGTCCTTGGATATACAGGATTAATAATAAAGGTGACAAGGGACATCCCTGTCAAAGCCCGCGTTGTATCTCTATAGGTTCAGATACCTGTTCTTCCCATTTGATAACTACCTTGTTACTATTATAGATGTCCTTTAGATGATTAGTTATTCCATCTTCCACACCTGGTGTGTCCGGTATTTCCCACAAGTCTTCTTGAATCACACTATCGTAAGCTCCCTTGATATCTAGAAATGCCAGCCACAGAGGCCTGTGTTCTTTTTCTGCTATTTCAATACACTGCATCAATGAAAACAGACTGTCCTTTAATCTCCTTCGTTTATGGAACCCATTTTGTATTTCTCCAAGGTCCTCTCATTCTCCACCCATGTCTGTAGTCTTTCCTTTACAGGGTTTGTACAGGTCCTTCAAATCCTTGAAAACCTGTGAATTTCAAAAATGCATTTTCAAGGCCCTTGAAAGTCCTGGAATTTTTTGCCGTCCTTGAAAGTCCTTGAATTTCCTGAGCAGTACATTTTCATATCCACATCGCAACCTCTTAAATATGGTACATCGGCGTGTGAACCTGTCAAACTCCTCATATCTGAAGTATTAATGCGGCGTGGTTGTACATGATCCCATTTTGCAAAAGTGCATGTGAAAGAAAAGTTAGTTTCTGGTATTAATGCGGCGTGGTTGTACATGATCCCATTTTGCAAAAGTGCATGTGAAAGAAAAGTTAGTTTCTGGTGAGGGTGAAGCAGTGACTGTGATAGCAAGAAATTAGAATGTCACATGAAGAAGGGCAAGCCACCCCGTACATGCAACGCGCCGCTCAAGCGCGGACACACGAAAAGAAAATTCACAGGACGTGTGCTGATGAATGACTATCATAGCGCGACACTGGAAGCGTGTTGCTTAAACAAACCATGAACGGTCCTAGAAAACAATACTTTGTATCCTCTGGATGAGTGTAAATTAACCACTGTTCCAGTTGTTACTTCTTAGTTCTTGAGCAACGTGCTATGAGTGTCAACTGTGCATGAGCTGACACTCTTGATGGTATGGTGCCTTTAAATTTCAAGGCTATAGCAAGCACCGTGTGTGTTTAAAATATATATTTTAAGTCACTTTCAAGTGCACCTAAAGGCTCATTCTCCTTATCGGAACCTATCGCGAGGTGTATGTCCATCACTGACCTAGCTCTACAGGAAGGGCAACAAAATTTCTAGTGATGTCACACCAGATCTGTAGTCAGCTGAGCGACCTCTAGACTTCCGCCCCGTGCATACCAGCAAAGCATCACGGCTGCTGCAGGTAGCGGCATGTTTGTTTTGCAAGTGCTTGTGTGGAACATGTGTGCGAGAGCTGACAATAGTCAGCATGACGCGCGCTAAGCTT